>CM062808.1:560097057-560242305 GCA_031772625.1 Pinus tabuliformis | reverse complement strand
TAAGCGGAAGTTGCAGGTTGGTCCACTCATCTTTCCCTTATCTATTGTGCATAGAAAAATTCATGAATTGCTTTAAACTTGTTGTTCTAGGTAGTTGCAAAACCTAGAGGGCTAGTCGATCGAAAAGACACTAGTTTTCCCAAAACACTTCTCTCTCTCTCCCCCAAATCACTCTCTCCCTCTCCTTCCCCTATCTTTGTCCCTTCCTCTCTCTCTCTCTCTATCCATCTATCTCTCCCTATTTATACCTCTTCCTTTCTCTCACAGTCTCCATCCATATCTCTTTCTCTTTCTCTTTATATCTCTCTATCTCCGACTCCCTCCCACCCTCAATCTACATCACACTCTCTCCCTCTCTCTCTCTCCTCCCAACCCTTTCCCTCTGCCTATCACTCTCCCAATCTCTCCTTACTCTGAATGTCACCCTTGATTCCCTTGATTCCCTCTTACCTCTTCCCCCTCTCTCTCACCCTCTCCCTCACTCCCTCTTTCCTCCATCTCTCTTCCCACCTCTCTCTCTCCATCTCTCCTCTCCTCCCCCCACTCTATCTTTTCATTATTTCTCCCTCTCTCCCTCTCCATATATATCTCTCTCTCTCCATCCCACTCTCCGTCCCTCCCTATCTCTATCTCTCCCACTCTCTCTCCACCCTCTCCTTTCCCATATCCCTCTCTCCCTCTCCCTTCATTTTCTACCTCTACCTCTTTCCCTCATTATTCCTCTCTCTCCCCCTATCACTCTCCCTCTCTCTAGGTCTCCCTCTCTCTCTCTCTCTCTCTCTCTCCCTCTCTCTCTCTCGCTCTCTCTCTCCCCATTTCCTTTCCTCCCTTACCATCACTCTATCTCTCTATTTATTTTCATCTCTCTCCCCCTTTTCCTCTCCCACTTCCTCCCACCTTCTCCCCTCTTACTTACTTCCTCCCACCCTTTCCCCACTTACTCACTCCCTCCCTCCCTCTCCCTCCCTAATTTGTATCTATTTTCCCCTCCCTCATCTCTTCCTCTGCTTTTCTCCCCCTCACACCTCATTAGCTTCTCTACCCCACCCTCTCTCTCTCCATCACCCTCTCCTTCTCCCTCTCCCTCTCTTTGTATCTCCTCTCTCTCCCCACCATGACTTTCCCCCATCCTTCACTTCTACTTCCTCTCTCTCTCCCCCCTTTCCCTCTCTCGAACTATCCCTCTCCCTCACTAGAGCTCTTGTCTCGTTCGCCCTCTCCCTCCTACCCTTCTTCTCCTTCTCCCTTTCTCCCAGTCATTTTATTCCTCTCCATATCCCATTGGATCCCATCCTCCCACCATATTCCTCCCTCACTTCCTCCATATCTCTCTCCCTCTCTATCTATCCATATCTCTACCTATCCCTCTCCCTTTCTTTGTGTCTTACTCTATCTCTCCCCTCCCTTGCTTCCTCTCCCCCCTCTTTGCTCTTGTTCATCTCTCCCTATCCCCATTTCACTCTACACTCCTCTCATTCTCTCTCTATCTTGCTCACTTTCCTTGTCTCCCTCCTTCCCATGATCTCTCACTCCGTCCCTCTCCTTGTCCCTTTTCCTCTCCTAGTCCTTATTCATCCCACCCTCACCACCTCTTCATCCATCCATTTCTCTTCTCCCTCTCTTTGTCCATTACTCTACCTCTCCCTATTTTTCTTTCCCTCTCCTTCACTCCCTCTCTCTATTCTACCTCTCCTCGCCTCTCCCTCTATTTATCTACCCTGTCGTTCTCTCTCTATCTCTCTCATCCTCCATCTCCATATCTCTCCCACCTATATCTCACTCTTTCTCATCCCTCCCTACCTATCCCTCCATACCTTCTACTCCTTCCCTTGCTCTCTCACTATTTCTACCTCTCCCTCTTCCTATCCCACTCTCTCTAACCTTCTCCACCTACCATCCCCCTCCCTCTCCCTCTCCCTCTCCCTCTCGCTCTCCTAGTCCATCTCCCTTCTCTCTCTCTCTACCTCCCTACATACATCTCCATCTCCCTCCCCGCATTTTCCTCTTTCTCTATTGCCAACTTCTTCTCTCGCTTTAAGTATCTATCTTTTTATCTCCCTCATCCTCTCTCTCACTTCCCTGTACCTCCCTCCCTCTATCTCCCTCTCATCTTATCCTTCCCTCTATCTTTACCTCTCACTCATTGTCCCTCTCAATCTCACCTCCTCCTCTTCTCTCCTTCTCTCATCACTCTCTCTCCATTCCTTGTTTTATATCCCTAAACAATTATGTGCCAGGGAATAAGTTCCTAGGCATCAATATGGTAGGTTACATTATGAAATATAATTTTTCAAAGTGAAATTATTTCGAAATTGTTGAAAATGCAACAAGATGATGGAGCTTAGTGAAAAGAAGTTGCCTTCACTAAGTGGGCCCACAAGCTATTTTTGGCGCAAAGTCTATTTTTAGACTATGTCTATTTTTAGACATATGGATCATGGTCTATGAGTTGCAGGATGCTATTTGTGGATGATTGGTCATGTTGGTAAAAATAGATGGACTTCTATTTTTAGACATATGGGTGGAGTCTATTTTTAGACTGCCAGGCTAAAAATAGAACAGTCGAATATTATTAGCTCTTAATAATATTTTGACTATAAACATTATCTTATCCTCTTGGAGCACTTCAGTTCGAGCTACGGATGTGGAACATGCAACTGCCAGAAGGAAATACGCTTTTCTTATGGGTTAGTTGAGCTATTGCATGATGGATTCAGTTAGAACTCAAGTGATTGAGTTTGGTGGAGTTGTGTTCAGTTTGACTTGGTTGAGCTAGTTGTATTTAGTCAAACTGCAAATACACTAGTGATGAGTGATGTGAATTAATTATTAATTAATTCACTAATTATTAATTCATAAAGCAACTAAAGAATACATCAGTTAACTCAGTGCATGGACAGTTCAGTGGAGACAGGTGTTAGAGGTGGAGACTACTATCAGTTGTGACTATAGCTGTGCATGAGATTTGCACAATCAGTGATTGAGATTGCCAATGAGGATTGCGCAGTACAAGCCAAGGAAAACAAGCTTGGATCATTCCTATTCTTACTTTGGATTGCGTAGTAGAGGCAGGCAGACGGCGGAGGAGATTTGAACCTGTGACTTGATTTAGATCTGACCTAGTTTGTGTGTAGCAGGTGGAGATAGTACTGAGTACTTGTGAGGAGTATCATACTATGTATTGTTACATGTTCTCTATAATTATAATATACAGATAGTTGGGGTTTTTCATATGTATGCTTTCCCTGGTACATACTGTGTTAATGTGTGCATGTGATTGATGTTTCATTGTTTTTAATTCCACAAAATTGATGATCAATGTAGAGGAGGTTATGTATTATGCATGCATTCCGTAGATAGTGTATAATCGGGATGATATCTGTGAATAAGTGTTATATTATTCAAATTTATACATGGTATCAAAGCAAAGTTGATCATCAGATCTATTATTCAGAATGTGATTACATTTTATTTCTTCAGGCAGAGTCTGTAATCAGGCAAGGTAGCCTCTGGATTCATCCTTCTTTTGGAAGGTGAGATATCCAGTAAAATCCCATACATTCAATCTCTGTATGAGAAATACTTTGTTCTCACGAATTTTAGATCAGAAGCGGTTGAGTTTTGAGCTGGTGGAATTTAAATTTGCAGCAGTGTTTTCTTGGTGTCAAAGTTGAAATGTCTTTCGGCAGATTGCGATTGGAGTATGCTCTTGAAGGCAGCTCGAATTATATTGCATGGAAAGATAGGATGGAGGCAGTGTTAGATGACAATGGGCTGAAGGATTTCATAGAGGCTAAGGTCCCAAATCCTACTGATGCTGTTTACGTTGAGGCTTGGCAAAAGAAGACAGCAAAGTGTCGAAGGATTCTGTTGGAGGGCGTGAAGGATCACATTGTATCCAACCTGCATGGAAAGGATTCTCCATACTTGATGTGGAAAGCGTTGACAGATTTATTCCAAAGCAAGAGCGAAAAGAGGAAGTTGGTGCTCAAGGATAAACTCAGAAACATTAAGTGTGAGAAAGGAGACAGTATGCCCAAGTATCTCATGAAGTTCACTCAATGCCGAGATGAGCTGGGAAGTGTGGGGGTGACTGTCGATGATGTGGACTTGGTGAGCTTGGCTCTCCTTGGTCTTCCGAAGAGTTGGCATTCCTATCAGGACTCTGTCAATGGTCGGGAGAAATCGCCAGGATGGGAGAGACTTTGGTCAGATCTTGTGCAGGAGGAGATCAGGCGGAATACCAAGGACGGATCTTCATCAAAGGCATCTGATGAAGAAAATTGCGCTTTGGCTGCCAAAGCAAAGAAGGGGAAGAACAAGAAATCTTCTCATTCCGATGCGAAAGGCAAGAAGCAGGACATGTCCAAGGTGAAGTGCTTTCATTGTCACCAACACGGACATTATGCCACAAATTTTCTGCAGAAGAAGAAAAATAAGCAAGCTGCTAGTTCTGCAGCAGGAGAGGCCTTAGCCTTGTAGTTTGAGCTGGATTTTTCATTGATCACATGCTTGGTATCAAGTGTGATGGGATCGGTATGGTTCTTGGACAGTGGTGCATATTTTCACATGACAGGAGATCGAGATTTGTTTTCTGATCTGGATGAGAAAGATCTTGGAGTTCACATCGAGATGGGTGATGATGGTAGATACAGTGCAACCAGTATCGGTACCATTTCCTTTGAGACACAGTTTGGTAAACCTTTCGTATTGAAGAAGTGATGCATGTTCTAAGATTGAAGAAGAATATTATCTCTGTGGCGATGTTAGAAGACAAGGGATATGATGTTGTTTTCAGCAAGGGAAAGGCTTTCCTGTGTAGTAAGACAACTGGATAAACCTAGAAGATAGGGGTTCGAGTCAGGAACCTTTATCAATTGCATGTAGATGTTGCGTAGCAATGGCATGCAAGGCAAAAGGATTGGTGAGCCGGATGATGGCGAGCTGTGCACAGGAGATTGGGCCACCTTCACCATGGAGCCTTGAAGATATTGCAATAGATTTCTACGGGGCTTCCTAAAGGCACTCTTGCGCAGTCAGATCAGTGCAAGGGGTGTACTTTGGGAAAAATTTTGAAAGCCACCTTTCACGAGAAGGATAGTCACGCCACAACGATCCTTGAGAGAATTTACACAGACGTGTGTGGACCTTTCTCAGTAGCTTCGACAGCAAAGCATAGGTACTATGTGATCTTTGTTGATGATTTCTATCGGAAGTGTTGGATCTTCTTCATGTAGAAGAAGAGCGAGACATACTCAAAGTTCTGTGAGTTCAAAGCACTGGTCGAGAAGGAATCAGGGAAGAAGGTGAAGGCTCTTAGGAGCAACAATGGTGGTGAATTCATCTTTGGCGAGTTCAAGGACTTCTGCAGCGCAGAAGGGATTCGAAGAGAGCTCATAACTCCCCATAACCCACAGCAGAATGGGGTTGCTGAGTGGAAGAACAGAATGATCGTGGGTGCTGCATGGGCGATGTTGCATGATCAGGGCCTACCCCTTCACTTGTGGGTGGAGGCATGCAATACTGTAGTATATGTGCAGAACCGTTGTCATCATAGGATACTTGGCATGAGTACACCCGAGGAGGCTTATTCTGGTAAGAGGCTTGATATTTCCCATTTGAGGATTTTTGGTACTAATGTTTACATGCATGTGACGAAGGATTCCAGGAAGAAGCTGGAGCTGACCACAGAGGTTGGGATATTTTGGGGTACACTGATATGCCCCACAACTATCGTGTGATATTCCAGACAGTTGCAAGACTGTTGTGCGACAAGATATCAAATTTTCAGGAGGAGAAAGCCATGAAGTGTTCACTTGAGAGGGAGCCACACTTGCATGTAGATGAGGAGCTATTAGTTCCTAAGAATGAGCTTCAGGAGGTGGATCAGCCAAAATATGAAGTTCATGGAGTGGAAGAGACCACTCATGCAACACCAACCATCAGAGGACGAAAGCGCACTACAGAAGCTGAGCGACTGGCTCAAGATGCAGAGAAGGTTGTAGGACCACCTACAGGACAGCGCAGACAGAGACAATCACCTAATTGGTACACTGGATACGTGGCTCTTGTGAGCAAATGTGTTGTGACTAAGCCATCCTCTTTCAAGGAAGATGTGGAGGATCCCGCATGGGTAGATGCCATGGTGGAAGAGTCTGATTCGATTGTTAGAAACAGTGCATGGGATATTGTCCCAAGACCAGAGGGGAAATTAGTGGTGGGTTCGAGATGGATCTACAAAGTGAAGTAGGCAGTTGACGGGAGTGTGGAGAAGTACAAGGCTTCTCATAGATAGAGGGGATCGATTATGAGGAGACCTTTGCACCTGTCGCAAGGTATTCTTCCATACAGACGATTCTTGCTCTCTCTCAACACAGATGGGATGGCACATTCATCATATGGATTGAAGACTATGTTCCTCAATAGAGTCATTGAGGAGGAGGTGTACATAGAGCAGCTCGAAGGTTTCAAGATTTTCAGCAGCAAGTCACATGTGTGCAGGCTCAAGAGAGTGCTGTATGGATTGAAACAAGCACCACGTGCTTGGTACACACGATAGACAGTTATTTCACCGGACTTAGATTCTCCAAGAGTGAGGCGGATCCTAACCTATACTAGATTGTGGTGAGTAAGTTGCTATATCAAGTAATTTTAGCGAATGTTCGCTTTGGAAATTAAGTTTTTAAATTTAGTGGGCGAATATTTGTATCATAGTACATTTTACAAATCACCTCAAATAGCCCACCTTATTTTAAGGGAGAGTAAAAAGGTAAATTTAGCTTGATTAGGACTTACCTCCATTCACCCATTTTCAAGAATAGGTTTTATTAAGAATCCATTCGCCCATTTTCAGAATAGGTTTTATTTAGTGACCTGGGCACAAATACCATATTTATAAAGAGTATGGTAAATAAATAAAAAAATCGCCATAAGTCACCTTATATACATGTAACGTGTAAACAAATAAAAAATAAGTAAAGTGGAGTATGGTAAATAAATAAAACTGTCCTTTTATACTTACTCAAACGTAGAAATAAATATAAATAAACTAGATGTATCGTAAATAAATAAAACCTCTTTTTATATTTAGCCATACCTCGTTCTATTTATGAAGGCTCAAGAAAGAGGTTTTATTTAAGTGAATCCTATGGGCCAAATACCATATTTGAAAAGAGGTATGGTAAATTAATAAAAATATAAATAAACGAGAGGTATGTAAACAATATAAAACTTTTTTATACTCATAAGTCACCTTATATTACGAACACTCAAAAAATGGTTAGGTGAAACCTATGGCCAGAGATGGGACAAATACCATGGACTAGATTGTTATTAATACCATGCAAAAAACCATTATTACCCTAATATTAGAATTAATAAAAATAAAAATGGCACAAGGTATTGACCCATGGATTCACCAAATGCCACATGTATGGACCCATGTATTCACCTGGAATGTACCTATTTGGGGATTAAACCAGCATGTAGCCTATGCTAATATCACTAGGACTCTACAAAGTTTTATGTGAAAGACTTGCCAATTACAAGATTTTATAATTGAGTAAAATATTCGCCATGTGGTGAGAATTCGCCAAAAAATATATCTACAATTATATTATTGATAAAATCGCCTTCCATTTTTCCTATATACATGGAGATTCGCGCATTTATATATTTATAAATTTTGGGGGTTCTTAAAATTTTCCCTGTTGCTTATCATTGTACTTTATGTGATTTGATTTGACAGAGATGAGCTGTTGATACTTTCATGCAAGAGGATATTTCTAGATTTGAGATGAAGACTCTGGCCTCCTTCATTATTCCTGGAATGGAAATTTGGCAGCACAGTGATGGACTATTTTTCTCAGGGTAGGTATGCTCAGGAGATGCTGGAGAAGTCAACATGCTGGACAGCTGTTGATACTCCTCTTCCTGGAGGTTGGAGGAAGGAGATGCTACTCATAGAGTAGTGGAGCCACTGTTTATCGATAGTGGTGGGGTCGCTTATGCATTTGATCAATACACGACCTGATATATGCTATCTGTTAACCAGCTTTCACAAGCTACGGTTAAGCCAACCAAGCTCTTCTGGAAGAGGAAAGCATGTATTGTGTTATCTCAGAGCACATCGGGATATGATTGTGGTACAGACAGAGGATGAGGTGAAGCTATGTGGCTTCACGGATGCAGATTGGACAAGGAGCCCAATGGACAAAAGAGCACATCTGGAGGGATCTTAGTATCGGGTCGACAACAGTTTCTTGGTACAACAGGAAGTAGAGATCCAGGGCATCAGTTCAGCAGAGGCCGAGTATATGGCAGCAAGTTTGGCTCCATGCGAGGCTATATGGATGAGGAAGATCCTGGTCAGGTTGTTCGGGTCACACTTGGAGCCTACAGTGATTTATTGTGATAACCAAAGTTGCATTAAAATCTTAGCTAATCCAGTATTTCGTGATAGATCCAAGCACATCGACATCAGGTACCATCATATCAGAGATTGTGTGCAGCGGAGAATCATGTTACTTTCATACATTCCCACAGAGGATCAGGATGCTGATATCTTGACGAAGGCGCTCACCGGGAGAAAATTCGAATACCACCGAGGCAGGATAGGGTTTTCTGATAATCCATATCTTGTTGAGAGGGAGTGTTGAAAATGCAACAAGATGATGGAGCTTAGTGAAAAGAAGTCACCTTCACTAAGTGGGCCCGCAGGCTATTTTTGGCACAAAGTCTATTTATAGACTATGTCTATTTTTAGACATATGGATCATGGTCTATGAGTTGCAGGATGCTATTTGTGGATGATTGGTCATGTTGGTAAAAATAGATGGACTTCTATTTTTAGACATATGGGCGGAGTCTATTTTTAGAATGTCAGGCTAAAAATAGAACAGTCGAATATTATTAGCTCTTAATAATATTTGGACTATAAACATTATCTTATCCTCTTGGAGCACTTCAGTTCGAGCTACGGATGTGGCACATGAAACTGCCAGAAGGAAATACGCTTTTCTTATGGGTTAGTTGAGCTATTGCATGATGGACTTCAGTTAGAACTCAAGTGATTGAGTTTGGTGGAGTTGATTGAGGAGTTGATGGAGTTGTGTTCAGTTTGACTTGGTTGAACTAGTTGTATTTAGTCTAACTGAAAATACACTAGTGATGAGTGATGTGAATTAATTATTAATTAATTCACTAATTATTAACTCATAAAGCAACTAAAAATACATCAGTTAACTCAGTGCATGGACAGTTCAGTGGAGAGAGGTGTCAGAGGTGGAGACTACTATCAGTTGTGACTATAGTTGTGCATGAGATTTGCATAATCAGTGATTGAGATTGCCAATGAGGATTGTGCAATACAATCCAAGGAAAATGAGCTTGGATCATTCCTATTCTTACTTTGGATTGCGCAGTAGAGGCAGGCAGATAGCGGAGGAGATTTGAACCTGTGACTTGATTCAGATTTGAACTAGTTTGTGTGTAGCAGGTGGAGATAGTACTGAGTACTTGTGAGGAGTATTGTACTATGTATTGTTACATGTTCTCTATCACTATAATATACAGATAGTTGGGGGGTTTTCAGCTGTATGCTTTCCCCAGTACATACTATGTTAATGTGTGCATGCAATTGATGTTTCATTGTTTTTAATTCCGCAAAATTGATGATCAACATAGAGGAGGTTATGTATTATGCATGCATTCCATAGATAGTGTATAATCAGGATAATCTTTGTGAATAAGTGTTATATTATTCAAATTTCTACATAATATGTCCTAACCTCTTGAAACATCATTTTTTGAATCCAACACGATAATATCTAACTTTACAGATAATATTCTTTAAAAGGATGTTAGAATATATTAATAAAAGAGTTAACTGCTCGGGAAGTTAAGAATCGACGAAATTAAAACATGAAAAATGACCTTAATATTTGAGATTTTAAACAATGATGGATATATTCCTCCAATGCATTAAACCATACTACTTTAATCCATACAAAATTACATGTGTATTCAAAACATACTGAATCTTATACAAATGTGTAGATTTCATATAAATTTAGGTTGACTTCATTCCAGCGATGGGTTGTATGTTATTTTGGATTGGGTTGTATTTTATTCTGGATGTTATGATTTTCTTATGGATTAAGCTTTGTTCCGTTACCTCCGTCCTCATATACAAATTCTCATAGGGATATGGCATTGTCCACTTAGGTGTAAATTTTATTGAGAAAAAAATATTAAAATTAGGTCATTTTTATTCTTAAAAAATAGCATAAAAAATTTATAGACATTTAAAATTTTGAAAATTATAGTTGTAATGTAAATTTCAAAAAACATTTACTCCATTTAATCAAAACCATATCAAAATTTCCATTATTTTCGCAGCAAATACTCTAAAGTGCTGTAAAATGACATAAAGTCCCTCCCTCTCCCATGTGGCGATTGTGATTCTGTCAATGGGCCGGGTTTCACTGATTGGTGATCACAGGTATCACTGTTTGTTATCAAATGCAGGCACAAGATATCTCCAAAGTGGGATCATGTGTAAAAAAGGAAAAAGGCCCCAAGATTTAGTCCAAAACCTTAGCGCATGAGGGCTAAGAACTTGGTCGCAACCCCTAGTCATATGAGGAAAATAGTGAAATGGGGCTATACTAAAGGGGCCTGAGGGGCATTAGAACACACCCATTCTTAATGTTTCAGTGATAAAGGCCCACACCTAAAATACTTTCGTGTTACATCATAAGTGCATCCCTAGGTAGACCAAGGTGTCTATAATATCTTACAAGGCTTTAAAGGCGTGTGGGGTTGGACGCTATGGCTTTAAGGGAAATAGGTGGTGCATTCAAAAATCGTATGGGCTGATTCAGAAAGGTCCATTGTGACACGTGAACAAGGTACAACCCAGGGGTCCTCCGCTATAGTACTGCAACATGATACTGATAAGCACCCATTCCTAGCTTTAAAGAGTGGATAGTTCAAGCAGTAAAGGTGGAAGCAATGAGAGTCATCTAGGCAACACAGGACGCCAAAAAAAGAGAAAACTACAACCTGAAGTAGAGGAGATCACAGGGATGGGAACAAAGACTTTCATTTACATTTATGTCTCATTGTTTTCTTATTTCTTGTCTTGTAATTTTCCTTCTTTCAAGAAGAGAATTAATTTTGTAATGTTTCGGACCGCAGATTCCTCTCGAGCCAAGATGGTCTGTCATCTTGATAGTGAGACTCATCTCAAAGATGTTTTGTGTAATGAATGTCCACTCTCCTCCTCTCCTTATAAATAGGAGGAAGCAAGACTTAAAAAAGGCTCAGAAATTCTAAACAAAACACTACATGTTGTTTTCACACTGTATGGATTTGTAATACAGATCTTTCAGAATATCAATGAAATGGTGGTCATTACCCCTTCCATTATTATAATATGTTATCACTTTTTTAAACCCATTTTATGTTCATACTTCTTCTCTGAATTCATGCAATCATAGTTGTTAGTAATATTTCAAGCCTTCCTCACAGATTCATTTGTATCGATAAGTTAATGCAAGTGCTGTAATTATATCACAAATTCATTTGTATCGACATTGTTAATGCATGTGCTTGTATGGATTATTGAAATTATATCTTTAATAGTTTCACTTCATGAATCATAGCACCCAATCTCTTTGTTGTCCACTATATCTGCTTGTAACTCAAATAAGTATTCTTAATGCCTGAAGCTCCATGCGTTAAGTGTAGAATTCTTGAAGCCTTATGCTCCATATGATGAGTTTCTCTTTCTTCTCATCCTCTATCATTTTCTATACAAAGCTTATTAAACTATAAGTCCTTGAACTACTCGACCTCCACTATTTTAGGCACAATTCTAAGATTTGTACATGTGAAGAAGTACGAAAAATTCATGTCTTACTCCTTTAGGTGAATGAACCAACCCAATATATATATACAAACTATATGTGATGTCTTCATTTCTAGAAAATCATATGAGACACACAAAATCTAGGTGTGTCAAGGCACTGGTCCTGTAAGCAATCCAAGGCTATCTCTCAGAGCTACAACATAAGGAAGGACTTGTTGGAGTCTTGATTCAGGAAGGATAGGTCATCTTCTATGAATCAAGAAAGTTCAATGAGCACGGAAAAAACTATTTTACTTATGATATTCAGTTGGAAACTATCATTCATGCATTGAATATGTGGAGACATTATCTCCTTGGCAGGAGGTTTATTCTGATGAGTGATCAAAGTGAATTGATTGTTACATGCAATTTTGTCACATCCAACCAAACGATCTTGAACTTGGATCAATCATCATCCATTGACAGTTTGCATTCATCCCCTATAAAGTAAAAAGCATGTCCTTTCCAAAATTTCCAAGAATTCTACATTATCTTGGCTAAAAAACCTAATTTATGTAGTCATCACACTTTCCTATTTCAGACAGTGCAATGACGTAGGTGGCGTCAAAGGGAAAATGGATGATCAACAAAATTTTCTCTTGTTGTAAGTGCAATGACCCTTGAAACGAGGAAAAATCTAAAAAATAATTTTGAAGCTTCCATTTCTAGAGTCTTCAATCATGGAAATTTCCATTCTCTATTAAAGATGTCATCGAATTCCTACAAATAAGGCCTTATAACTTATCTCATGCAGCTTATCCCCTTCTAAAGTGGAGCTTACTCCATTATAATGTGAAACTTACCCTAGTTTGACTGATATACAACTTCCTCTTGGCTCTTATAAGAGCATTTCCTGCTATTTGGATTGAGTTTGATTTTTTAAAATGTTAGTGATACCCTCATGCTATTGAATTGTCACTAGAGGTCCATTATCCGTCCATGTACTTGAGGAATGATTGAAGGCTTTATTTTGTGAGAAAGGAAGTACACGATATCTCAGAGAGATCTAAAAGGTCAAGCTCTGTAAGGTTTTTATCTTCTCCTATATTCATTAATACAAAAGTACTTTGTTTTCCTATAGTTTTGTATCATTCATGCATATGTAGAACAATAACTCCTTGGATTATTGTTTATAGATGTTTGTATATGCAATTTGTATGTTTTTTTTCTCTTGATTATTTTATATGTTTTGCAAGTTCCACTTACATTATTTGGAATTGGAGCTCAAGCTTACAAGTAGAGACAATAAGAGAGCTTAAATTGTGATCTAGGTGAGTTTTTCTTTCATATTCTAAACTTCTCTAAGGGAGACATAATATTTTGTCTCAGTTGTTTGTAGGTTAAGCCACTAGATCTAGGGAGGTTTCTTCTATCCGTACAAGTAACTTTTCCATAAAACACTAAGGTACTTATTTGACCAACCTAATATGAATGCATGACAAGCTATATGGTTAGATATCCTCAGCGAGTTTGATTTTGATATTCAATTCAATTAAGAGAAAGGAGAACATAGTTGTGGATGCTCTCAGTATGAGAGTCCAACTAAATCATGTTTTAGTTGTGATCTCTTATGGGACTGATTTACAAGAGTGGATCTTGCATGCAAGGGAACATGATGAGAAGTACCAATAGTTGAAGAAGAGGTCGTAACAGCATGATGAAGGTGATCAGGCTTAGGAGTATCACCTCACAACAGATGGCTTGGTCACATTCAATAACAAGATTTATGTGTCAGACAACAATGAGTTGAAGAAGCTTATATTGAGAGAGTTTCACATCAAGTTGTATTTAGGCCACTCGAGATACCAAAATATTTTGAAATATATTAAGAAGTCTTATTATTAGTTAAGTATAAATAAAGAATTGGTTGAGGTTCTTGTAAATTCTTTGGACTGTCAGTAGGTGAAAGAAAAATGTAAGCATCTAACCAGTCTATTGCATCCTATTCTGATTCTAGAATGGAAATAAGAGGACATTTCAATGGAATTCATTACAAGATTTTTTAGGAGATCAAAGAAGCATGATTCCATCATGGTTGTGCTTGATAGGTTCAACAAGGTAGCTCACTTCATTGCAGTGATGTCTACAAATTCATCTAGTGAGGTAGCTCAAACCTTCATCAACGAGATAGTGAGGTTGCATGGATTGCCCAAGATTATCATATTAGATAGAGATTCCAAATTAAATTCCAATTTTTGGAAGGGGTTGTTTGTAGGCTTGGGGATAGAGTTAACTTTCATCACAACTTATCATCCATAGATATATGGACATACAAAGAGGGTTAACTGGATTCTTGAGGATATGTTTAGGATGGATGTTAGGAATTAGTAGAGGAAGTGGGAGGAGCATCTTCCACAGGTAGAGTTTGGATATAATAATGGGTGTCAGTAATTCTTAGAGATGAGTCCATTTGAGGCTCTCTTCAGGTAGATTTGTAATACTCACATCTATCGGAATGGTCTAGTGAACACGGTGCTGATTGGACTGGATATGCTAGATGAGATGGAGGAGGAGATACATGAAACTTATTAAAATGAATTTAAAATTAGCACATGAATGGAAGAAAAATTATGCAGATCAACATAGATCATTCAAGGAGTTTTCGGTTGGGGGCATATGTACTTGCACATCAAGCCCAAGAGGATCTCCTTAAGGATTAGTTCATGTGTCAAGTTGGTACCTCAATATTGTAGGCTTTTTGAGATCCTTGAGAGGATTTGACAAGTGGCCTACATACTTGCATTGCCTCCATGAGTGAAGGTACATGATGTTTTCCATGTTCCATTGCTTAAGAGATATGTCTAGGACACTGATCATGTTATTAGTTGGTCTATATTGCTGGTGGAACTAGAGGGAGAGTTCTAGCGAGAATCTTAGTGCATTTTGCATCAAAATATTCTCATGCTCTAGAACCAAGAAATAGAGTAATTTAAATTGCAGTGGAAGCACTTTGGGCCTGATGAAGCTACATGGGATATGTCTTATTAGTATAGCCATTGTAGCATTCATTATGTTTCCTTCTATATATATTAAATAGTGCAATGAGATATTTTCTAAAACACGAATAAGAAGTATGGTGGTCATGTTTTTAACAATTTGGTATATTGTAAATACTGCAAAAGATAAATATTAAATATTATAAGTTTTCTGAACCCAAAAAAATATATTACATAAATAAAATAGAAATTATTTTCAATGACAAGCTTGTTATATGAACTTAAATACAACACATTTATATTTACAAGGAAAGAGATTGGGTCAACATTTAATAAATTGAATTCAAATATATAATAAATTCATTTTTTCATGCAAATTTCGTACAAGTTCGGACTCCATACCTAATATGGTGTTTGGAGATGTAGTGAGTATCATAGTGCTGAAATTAATTTTTCATGGAGTATGTTAAGATGATTATAACTTTATGTAGAACAATTAGAACGATCATTTATATGGTATTTTGTTAAGGTCCTTTAGATTATTATTTTGAAACCCATGACTATAAAAAAGATATCTATGTTAAAAGTTACTTAGGAAAAACCATAAACAAAATAGTAAAAAAAATTAACATGAACACAACTTTCAATTAGGTTGTTGTTTCAGATAATGATATTTATTGGATTTATTAATAAAGTATATATATAATATATATATATATATATATATATTGTTTAAAAAGTGTTTTTTAATTAAATGTTGTGGAAATATAAGTATAATGCTATCAAATATTTTCATAATTGAGTAGGTTTCAGATAATAGTTAAGTATAATTTTAGTTAGTCTTAAAGTAAGTATAGATCTATTTCAATCAATGATCTAGAAACATTGAGAGAGGTTAAATCTTTTTGTTGGTGCAAACCTCCTTCCTTTATAGTGTAAAATATGAGAAAAAGTTTACACCTACAAAGATGTGATCCATCTATGTGATATATATATATATATATATATATATATCTTATTTAAAATTGCTTTTATATTTTTTATTATTTTTTTGAATAAATAAATGGGGTCCATGCCTTCAAAGGAAAATAATTTGATTGGGTACACTACTCAACTTAAATATAGAATTACATTAAACATTACAAGATTTTAGATAACATTGACCAAAAAAACTAGAATGTAAAATTGTGAGAATACTTTGAATATTTTAAATATAAAATCTATTTGGTTCAATTACTTTGTATAATATATAGATTATATATATATATATATATATATATATATATATATATATATATAATAAATATATATATAGTTGATATTGAAATATGCTTCTTAACGTTAGAATTAAAATATTATATTTATAAATTACATTATCCACTTTAAAATATTTTTTATTTATTTATTTGTTTTTCATAAAGGGTTTCCATCTGAGAAGAACTCCCCTACTACCCAACTGTCTCCTTAGATGATTAAATTACAATCATCCATTGATTTGGCATACACTGACATGTGCCAGTTGTGACTCGAAACTTGCGAAGACTTGACGCTTGTGGTTGGGCCATGGAAGTACATTTGGAAGTCCTAAATAATTACTGGTGGTTGAACCAAGGAAGTTCACCAGAAGCTGGCGGTTGAGCCATGGAAGTTCCTTTGGAGGCTCTGAATGCCATGGAAGTTTGTTTGGATGTCCTGAATAATTACAGGTCTAGCATTTGTGGGTTTTTTTGGGAAATCTACATATTAAAGATGGATTGAAGATGCTAGAGAAATGGGGCATTGAGGCCTATCCATTTACAGAAGAAATAATTGAACAAGCCCAATGTGAGGCTATAAAAAAGGTCATCAACCAGAGCTTGTAATCTCTTCTGATGACAGGGATTTTTTCATAACAGTTGATTGTAAAGAGGTCATTTTCTTTCCTGAATCTGCATGTATGTATCTTTGTCGGTTTATTTTGGTTTTTTAGAATATGGCCTGACTGTGGGAGGCATGAGAGAGAGCTTTCCAATGATGTGTGGAAGTATGAAAATGGCCTGTTGGATCGAGAGATAGAGCAGTCAAAGTTAGTGACCCCAATATCAAGATAACAAAGTTAGAGGTGGTTGGATGAGCTTTAGAGTGCAACCAAAGTTAGCACAAGTGCCAAACCTAGCGATGAAGCGCAAACAATGGATCGGGCCCACATGGAAGCCACAATAGTAGTGGAAACATTTCTATTGGGAAGAGAAAGCTCACCTGACAACTTGGCTCAACAATATGACACCGACACAATCCTTTTGATGCATAGGTTTAAGTAACTGGGATGCAAAGAGCAAGTGAAGCCCACCCAAAGGTAGTACCACAGTGTTATAGTTTTGGGGTACAAAATAAATGCATTGGGACAAGACACCAAGACAGGAAAGTAAAGAGTCAACCAATGAGATTTGAGTGAAGGATACCTCTCTCTCTCTCTCCCTTTGTCTCTCTCCCCCTCTCTCTCCCCCCCCCCCCCCCCCCTCTCTCTCTCCCCCTCACTCTCTTGTTCTCTCTCTCTTTCTCTCTTACTCTCTCCCACCCCCCTCTCTCTCATGCTCTCCCCCCCTCACTCTCTCAATCTCTCTCTCTCCATCCCTCTCCCTCTCTCTCCCCCCATCTCTCCTCCCCCCCCCCCCTCTCTCTCTCTCCTCTCTCTCTCTCTCTCTCTCTCTCTCTCTCCATACCTTTCTCTCTCCCCTTTGCTCCATCACTCTCTCTATTTGTCTCTCCCTCTCCACCCCTCTCTCTTGCCCCCCCCTCTCTCTCCCTCTCTCTCTCTCTCTCCCCACCCTCTCTTGCCCCTTTGTCTCTCCCACTACTCTCTCTCTCCCAGTCCCCCCCCCCGCTTTCTCTCTCTCCATTCCCACCCCCATCACTCACTCTCTCACTCTCTCACTCTCTCTCTCTCTCTCTCTCTCTCTCTCTCGTTTCTCTCTCACTCTCTCAATCTCTGTCTCTCCCCCACCTATCTCTATATACCCCCCCTCCTCCTCCTCCTCTCTCCATCCCTCTCCCTCTCTCTACCCCCCATCTCTCCTCCCCCCTCTCTCTCTCTCTCTCTCTCTCTCTCTCTCCATACCTTTCTCTCTCCCCTTTGCTCCATCACTCTCTCTATTTGTCTCTCCCTCTCCACCCCTCCTCTCTTGCCCCCCCCCCCTCTCTCCCCCTCCCTCTATCGCACACACTCCTCTCTCTCTCTCTCTCTCTCCCCACCCTCTCTTGCCCCTTTGTCTCTCCCACTACTCTCTCTCTCCCAGTCCCCCCCCCCCCCCCCCCCGCTTTCTCTCTCTCCATTCCCACCCCCATCACTCACTCTCTCCCTCTCCCTCCCTCCTCCTCTCTCGCTCTCGCTCTCTCTCTCTCTCTCTCTCTCTCTCTCTCTCTCTCTCTCTGTTTCTCTCTCAATCTCTGTCTCTCCCCCACCTATCTCTATCTACCCCCCCCTCCTCCTCCTCCTCCTCCTCTCTCCATCCCTCTCCCTCTCTCTCCCCCCATCTCTCTCTCTCTCTCTCTCTCTCCATACCTTCTCTCTCCCCTTTGCTCCATCACTCTCTATATTTGTCTCTCCCTCTCCACCCCTCTCTCTTGCGCCCCCTCTCTCTCCCTCTCTCTATCGCACACACTCCTCTCTCTCTCTCTCTCTCTCTTCCCACCTCTCTTGCCGCTTTGTCTCTCCCACACTCTCTCTCCTCCCAGTCCCACCCCCCCCCCCGCTTTCTCTCTCTCCATTCCCACCCCCATCACTCACTCTCTCCCTCTCCCTCCCTCCTCCTC
Organism: Pinus tabuliformis; assembly: GCA_031772625.1. Classification (NCBI taxonomy): domain Eukaryota; kingdom Viridiplantae; phylum Streptophyta; class Pinopsida; order Pinales; family Pinaceae; genus Pinus; species Pinus tabuliformis. The sequence continues at coordinate 560,223,666 of CM062808.1, read as the reverse complement.
TCTCTCTCTCTCTCTCTCTCTCTCTCTCTTCTCTCCTCTCTTCTCTCTCTCTCTCTCTCTTCCGTTTCTCTCTCCCTCACTCTCTCAATCTCTGTCTCTCCCCCCACCTATCTCTATCTACCCCCCCCTCCTCCTCCTCCTCCTCCTCTTTATCTCTCTCTCTCTCTCTCTCTCTCTCTCTTGTTTCTCTCTCTCTCTCTCTCTCTCTCTCTCTCTCTCTGTCACTCTCTCTCTCCTCTCGCACCCCCTCCTCTCTTCTCTCTCTCCCTCTCTCTCTCTCTCCCTCCACCCTCTCCCTCCCTCCTTCTGCCCCCCCGTCTCTCTCCCTCTCCCTCTCTCTCTCCCCCCTCTCTCTCTCACCCCCTTCCTCTGCCTCCCTCTCTCTCTCCCTTTGTCACTCTCTCTCCCCCCCTCTCTCTCTCCAGCCACCCTCTCTCTCCCTCCCAACCCCCCTCTCTATCTCTCCCCCTTGCTCTCTCGATCTCTATGTCTCTCTCTCCCTCTCTCTGTCCACCCATATCTCCCCCTCTCTTTGTCTTCCTCCTCCCCGCTCTCTCTCTCTCTCATCCCCTCTCTCTCTCTCCTCTCTCTCTCTCTCTCCCCCCTCTCTCTTGACCCCCCTCTCTCTCTCCTTCCTCCCTCTGCTGCCCCCTCCTCCATGTATCTCTCTCTCCCTCTCCCTCTCCCTCTCTCTCTCCCCCCTCTCACTCTCACCCCCTCCTCCCTCTCCCCTCCCTCTCTCTCTCCCTCTCTCACCCTCTAGCTCCCCCCATCCCTCTCCCCCTCTCTCTTCCCCCATTGTTCTCTCTCTCTCTCCTCCATCCATCTCTCTCACTCCCCACCCACCCTCTCTCTCTCTCTCCGACCCCCCCTCTCTCTCTCCCTCCTCCCTGCTCTCTCTCTCCTCCATCCATCTCTCTCACTCCCCACCCACCCTCTCTCTCTCTCCTCCCATCTCCCTCTCTCTCTCTCTCTCTCTCTCTCTCTCTCTCTCCCCCCCCCCCTACCTCTCTCCCCCTCACTCTCTCTCTTGTCTCTCCTTCTCGCACCCTCTCTCTCCCTCTCTCTCTCTCTCTCTCACTCTCCTATCTCTCTATCTCTCTCTCTCTCTCCCCCCCCTCTCTCTCTCTCGCTCTCTCTCTCCCCCCTCTCTCTCACTCTCTCTCTCTCCCCCCTATCACTCTCTCTCTTCCACCCACTCTCTCTCTCTCTCTCTCTCTCTCTCACTCTCTCTCTTCCCCCTACTCTCTCTCTCTCTCTCTCTCTCACTTAATACATCCCTCTCTCTCTCTCACACTCTCTCACTCTCTCTCTTTGTCTCTCCCTCTCCCACCCTCTCTCTCCCTCTCTCTCTCTCTCGCTCACTCTCCTATCTCTCTATCTCTCTCTCTCTCCACCCTCTCTCTCTCTCTCTCTCTCTCTCTCTCTCTCTCTCTCTCCAACTTTCTCTCTCACACTCTCTCTCCCCCTCTCTCCCCCTCTCTCTCCCTCTCTCTCCCCCCTTTCTCTCACTCTCTCTCTCCCCCCTCTTTGGCTCTCTCTATTCCCCCTACTCTTCTCTCTCTCTTGCTCTCTCTCTCTTCCCCCTACTCTCTCTCTCTCTCTCTCCCCCTTCTCTCTCAAATCCTCCCTCCCTCTTTCCCTCTCTCTCTCCCCCCTCTCTATCACGCTCTCTCTCTCTCTCTCTCTCTCTCTCTCTCTCTCTCTCTCTCTCTCTATCTCTATCTCTCTCAAATCCTCCCTCCCTCTTTCTCTCTCCCCCCTCTCTCTCACTCTCTCTCTCTCTCTTGCTCTCTCTCTCTACCCCACATGCTCTCTCACCCCCCACTCTCTCTCACTCTCCACCCCCCTCTCTCTCTCTCGCTCTCTTATGCTCTCTCTCTATAACCCTCTCTCTCTCCCCCTCTCTATCTATGTGTGTGTCCCTCTTGTCCCCCCTCTCTCTCTCTTGCCCCCTCCTCCCTACCCCCTCCCTCTCTCTCTCTCACTCTTTCTCTTCCCCCACCCTGTCTCTCTCCCTCTCCCCCTCCCCTCCACTCTCTCTCTCTCTTCTTCCCCATCGCTCTCTCTCTCCCTCTCCCTCCCTCCTCCCCACTCTCTCTCTCCATCTTTCTCTCTCTCTCTGTCACCCTGTCTCTCTCCCCCCTCTCTCTCCCCTCTCCCTCACCCTCCCCCTCCCCCCCACCTGCTCTCGCTCTCTCTCTCCCTGTCTCCCTCCATCCATCTCCCTCTCTTCCTCCCTCCCTCTCTTCCCTCTCTCTCTCTCCACTCTCCCTCACTCTCCCCCCGCTCTCGCCCACTCTTGCTCTCTCTCTCCCTCTCTCCCTCCCTCCATATCCCTCGCTTCCTCCCTCCCTCTCTCCCCTCTCTCTCTATATCTCGCATGGTCTTACCCCTCCCTCTCTCTCTCTCTCTCTCTCTCTCTCTCGCTCTTTCTCTCTCTCTATCCCTCTCTCTCTTTCTCTCTCTCTCGACCCCCCTCTCTCTCCCACTCCCTTCTCTCTCTCTCCCTCTCTCTCCCTCCCTCCCTCTCTCCCTCTCTCTCCCTCCCTCCCTCTCTCCCTCTCTCTCCCCCTCTCCCTCTCCCTCTTTCTCTCTCCCCCCCTCTCTCACTCTCGCCCCCCATCTCTCTATCTCCCTCCCTCTCTCTCTCTCCCTCTCTTCCACGCTCTCTGCTCCGCTATATCTCTCCCTACCACCCTCTTGGCTCGCCCCCTCACCCCCTCACCCCCTCTCTCTCTCCCCCTTCGATCTCTCTATCCCCCTTGTTGGATAGGTAAATCCCCTCTGCGGACAGAGGCGATCCCACTAGCCTAAAACAGAACTAGCCACAATCAAACCACGCTGCTACGCAAGTTCCTAGTTATGCATCAAAGGTGAATCAAGAAGATCAACCTGGAATCCAACGCTATGATTGAAGTAGAGTTGATATTCCCGCTCCCTCGCTCCATCAGATCATGAACGAACACCTGCACATGCAAAGGAAGAGACAGATACCAACATACAATCTACCAAGGCACAACTATATTTCAGTCATAAAGGAAATAAATCAACACATCACCATAATAGACAATGAGATTGGAACTATAATAGCAGTCGCTCATTAATTAATAATAAACAGGAAAAGTTACAACCATGGTTCTGACGTCGAACCTCTCCTGGCTGGGCGAGTAACTATATGTGTCTTGCAATGCATCTCCTCTCCGGCAGCATAACCTCTCTAGCATTCACTAGCATTCCTCCAAGAACTCAAGAACTCAACACCTAACACTCCATGACTGACGACTATCACTAGCTTGTCAAATGCATAAGGACAAGCTTATATAGATGAAGAAGGGAGGAGGATACGATGAACCGGGACACCTATTGTGGATTAACATTATCCCCAAAAGCCATTAAAGATGGAGATAGGATAGAGCTCGACATAAGACTAATTTTTTATCCTCAAAAAAGCTCCATGTAATGAAGGAAACAACAGTCAGACGTGCGTTAAGGCAAAAAGCATGACCAAACTTGGTTGGCGCGACTGCTGCTCTAAGACAGAGCGCCAATGGTCGCGCCCTCTTTTGAGGATCTCCATCATTGGCGCGGGTAAGATACTGTGGACTTGCGCCAATGGAAAAAGAGCACTTTTCAGGGATAATCTGTAGGAGGTGTCTTCAGGGAACATGAAGTACATACTCAGGGGAACATAATGCAAGTGTTTTTAGACTTTGTCACTCCTTATAACTCCCGGGATGAGTCCTCCAAGGTACGACAAGAGCAGTAACAGGGATGGTGACAAATTATTGTGTAACAGATGCCCCTAAAGCATGAAGTCCGAGAGGTGGAGAGGGGTGAAATGCTTTACAAGAACACACATATGAACACATATAGTTACTGTCGTCGAGGATCTGTATTAAGAGACATGACTGATAGTTCAATTACATGATGTATGTGGTATGGTCGCAGCCATCCATAAGAGAGTACATAAACAATCTAGATCCATAGTATGGACGCAGCCATCTGGTTAGGATCAATGAATTGACTCAGGTATGGTCGCAGCCATCCAGTGAATGAGTCAAGTATCAAGAATCACGCCTGGATTACAATAGACACAATCCAGGGTCTTGCGCTCCATCTCGACCCGAACAAGAGTACAAGTTCAAGCATGTGAATATATGAGCTGAAGTCGAACATGCATGAACATCGTCTGATTACCAGTCAATAGTGGAAACTGTTAACAGACGCGAGAGGTACCACCAATAATGACAATGGTCCTCAAGGTACTATAGGTACAATCTACGACACGTTAATTAATGATTTGAAGTCGAACGCCCGTAGAATCATTCGATCGGAGGCCAATGATGAAAACCTCACGTCGAACACGAAGAACCTGCCATTGAGGCATGCAGGCTCCAAGGCACTGGAAGGGAGTCTCTAGATCAACTTCCTGGATAATGAGTTGAAGTCGACAGGGAGTGATCTTGATCGAAGGTGGGCCATAATGTTTCCCACATCATCGAAACGAGACAGAGAGATAATGTTGTGAATCAAGATTGTGCGAACTATCAGAGGAAGGTTGTTTCTTTGCAGGGGTCAACTTCTCTTGAACATATCAGTGACACATTAATGGAATTGGCAGTATTCGACATCAATGTATCAAAGGTCATGATGATGAGGCAATGAGTGGATGAGAGGTCAAATAAGGTACCCAAGTCCATGGAAGCAAGTGAAAGATACGAGATGAGATATTCCCACCCTGGACACGAAAGCAGAAAAGTGCCATGTTCAAGAGCGACATACTGTCGTCACGGTAATAATTATGGTTCAAAAAATTTTATTTTCCCCCCCGCCATTTCTGGCGAGTACCCTAGTTATTTTTAACAAGCTTGATGGGGATAGCATATGCTTGTGTTGTGACAAAATCCGATGTCATTAAGTTTTAACAAGTCTGACAAAGGAATAACTCGGCGTCTTTTCATGTTTAGAGAGTTTGAAAAGACAGCAAAAAAGGAAAATCCAGGGATGTCCTTTTTCGTAAAGTTGTGTCTCTCGGGCCCGAAAAAGTATAAAATAATACCCGAAAGAACCGCCCGATCATTATGATCGAGGAGTACTTTTCATAATTAGTGATTTCGACCTGAAAAAGTAAAAAAGCAGTCAAAACCACGTCGTTTCGTAACCATTAACGAGTTTGGAACGACAAAAACCCGGTAATCTTTTTATGTTTTAACGGTCGACAAAAAGAACTTAAAATGACCGCCCCTTATTACCATTTAACGAGTCAAGAGGAGCGACTCGACAATCTTTTCCTCTTTAAATGGTCAGAAAAGAGCTGAAAGCGGACCTCCATTTTTATTTTCTTTAACGAGTCAAAAAAGAAAAATACTCGGCAATCTTTTCATATTTTACGAGTCAAAAAAGAGCGTAAAGGTGACTCGTCCTGAAGGAACGAGTGGTATAAAGGATAGCAACTAGTTCCGGTAATGGTGGAACTTACTCGAAACATGTAAAGGTTAAGAGGCTAGCTAATAAAACCACTCATCGCTGCGGTTCCTCAGGAAAGGGGAAACAACCATGTGAAAGCATATGATCGGCCAAAGAGATGGTGGCGATGGAATGAAACAACCAAGGCTCATCTAGCAGAATTTAGCAGATAAAAGGCAATCACGGGATGTAAATCAGGTATGGGTTCATTTTTACACAAGCTTGAACCATGGAGAACTTTTCTTGTTAAAAAAATTTTTGTTGCATGCCCCCAGCATGATAATGCAAAATCGTTTGTTGCATGCCCCCAGTATGATAATGCAAAATTGAGATACATGCCCCCCAAGCTTCATGGCATTCACGGAGTGGATGGAATGAAGGTTTAGTTGGAAAAACTCGATTTTGAAGGAGGATGCATGCCTCCGGGGGCCAGCTGCCGTCATCAAAATGACGGAGTGGAGGCTGGGGCATTTCCTGTGGAAATAAGACCATTTAGGAATGGTAGATGACTATATGTGAAGTGTGAACCGGGGAATGAAAGTTGGTCTACGACTTTGATCGTCCTTCCTTCATGCGGAAAACACATCACTCTGAAGAGTGAGGACACAATAGCACGTATGTGATAAATATAGTCTCGTCCAAGGAGTAAATTGTAATCTAACGGACCTTGGACTACCATGACACCCATTTGAATAGTCTTCCCTTCTAACGTGATAGGTACATTGGGAAGAATTCCTAAAGGTCGAGTGATTTCTCGATGGAAACTTGTAAGGTTTCTCATCTCAGGCAGAAGCAGTGGGGAACCAAGTGCTTCCCAAGCTGTTGAAGAAAGGATACTCACAGGAGATCCCTCATCAATAATTGTACCAGCCATAACCATGCGGTAGACTTGGACTATAATTCGAAATGGTATGGAAGCTGGTAACCGAGGATTGACTAGTTGATCCCAATTGAAGGAAACAACTAGGTTGCTTGGAGGTGGGACTGGATAGACAAACGGATATGATTCTGATGGACTTTCTTCCTGGTTCGAAGGAATGAGAGGGATGCTCACTTGATCATTAGAGTCTATGTTGATGAATAGAATTTGGATGGTGGGATTTTCATTCTTGGCAGTGATAACATCATCTGAGGAGGTAACTTCTGAAGGCAAAACCGGGTCACTTGTAAGCCGGACCTTTTGACTTTTGTCTGGTTTGGATTCAGATGTAAGATCATCTAAGGCTGGAAGTTCTGAAGGAAAAACCGGGTCACTTGTAAGCTGGACCGTTTGACTTTTGTCTGGTTTAGATTCAGGTGTAAGATCATCTAAGGATGGAACTTCTGTAGGCAAAACCGGGTCACTTGTAAGCTGGACCTTTTGAAAGACCGGGTCAACTGTAATCTGGAACTGTGGACTTTCGTTTGGTTTGGACTCAGGTGGTTCATCTTTGATGATAGAGTGGTGCGTAGATGATGAATATAAATCAACACTCGTTCTGACCAGGGACTGGTCTGGAGCAGGCGGAGCATAGGTAGGTTCAGGAAGAGAGAGCTGGACCAAAGAGGAATCATGTTTGATCACTTGGTTAGTGGAGAGATGATCTGCAGTTGTAGAAAGACGCTGATATCCAGCGGGTAGTTGGGGTAAGGGAGCCGACAGACTTGCCAAAAGACGGGAAGCTTCATCCATAAGTGGATAGAGGCGAAGGAGATGATTACCTTCACAAAGTCGACAAGGGAAACGAACCTTCCCTTTTCTCTTACCAATTAGTAAGGTATCGTCGATCTGCAACGATAAGGGGCGAGTCGGGTCACGGGACCATATATCTAGGATCCTGGGAATACCAGGACAATCAGAAAGAAAATGGTCCTCCTTGCATAATCGACAAGGAGACTTAGCCTTCCGCGGAGGAGCAGAAGGTGGTTCCACTTCAGATAGTCTCGTGGTAGATACGACCTTTCCCTTAGGAGACTTCTTCTTCTTGGATTTCTTCTTCTTCTTCTTAGCCACCTGGTTACTGAAATCCAAGGTTTCACCAGGCGAAGTAGAAGATGAGGACGCAGCAACGGTGAAGAAGGGAAGGGGTCCACCTTAGAATCAACATGGTGTTGTTCGGGTGGAGGAGGTGGTGGCAAAACATGAAGTACATACTCAGGGGAACATAATGCAAGTGTTTTTAGACTTTGTCACTCCTTATAACTCCTGGGATGAGTCTTCCAAGGTACGACAAGAGGAGTAACAGGGATGGTGACAAATTACTGTGTAACAGCCCTTGCTCTCTCCCCCCCTCGCTCTCTCCCCCTCTCTCGTCCACCCCCTCTCTCCCCTCCCCTCTCTCTCCCCCTCTCTATCATTATCATTATTATTATCATTATCTTATCATTTAACATGTAAAATCTGCATCATGTAACAAAGAAAAACATCTTATTAATTAAAAATAAAAATAAATCATCATATTATTTCAACGACACAATTATTCATATATTTATGAAATTTTAAAGAAAGATAATTTCACTGCTTTTGAAAGTTAAATAAGCAAATACATTTATTTCAAATATTTTAAATAAATAAAACAATTATATTCATGAATAAATTTGTTTTACATTATATAATTAAAAAAGAAAAGAAAATAATAAATATATAATTGAATAATGCATATCATTTTACATTATAAACAGGCATGTATAAAACAAAAATTTTAATTGGCAAAAATATTCATTTCTTATTATATAATTTCAAATGAATATAACTCAACAATACAAATATAATAAATCACTAAAAAATATTCGTTCACATTTCTTAGCTACATTGGTTAATGTTAGCTAAATTAATAGTGGTTAATAAGAAAATAGAATCATATAAGCTTGTCTTAGGAGGAGCTAATAAATCGAGATGTGAAGTGGATAAATTAATTGCATGGTTAAGCACATGTACTTGCATAAATTTTGGTGAGTAACAACCACTAATAAATTATCTATTTTTTATGCAAAAGATTAAACTTATATATTAAAAATTACAAAAGCAAAAAAAAATCATAAAAAGTAACAAGAAAAGTGTAAGAATGTACAATAATAACTTGATTGCATGTTAAATTCGTTTTCACTAATTTAAAAAAATGGTTTAAAAGAAAAACTGTTTCACTTATCGGGAGCAAGAGAAAGGCTCTCTTGTTTAGTTTTTGTAAATATAAAAAGATTAGTGGATGCCTCTTGCATTAATGAGAAAGAAAGGCATGATAAGACATACCAAGAGGGATTAATGAGATTTGGTAAAATATAGAGAATGTGTGTTTTTTTCCTGAAGTAATATAGAATAGAATAAATGACCAAGAATAGGATAAAAATATATTAAAACAAGATGAAGAGATTAATGGGATTATGGATGAAGAACACAATATAAAAAATTTAAAAACACTACCGAAGGAGGGGACACAGTAAAAATAAAGATGACACAGACTAAAAATATAAATGAGGCCGGTACCTTAGGAGGAGACACAGTAAACATAAATATGACATAGTAAAAATAAATATGACAGAGCATAAAAATTTAAAAACACTAAAAATAAAGATGACTGCCCCACTGAGAATAGATAAAACAGGAAGTAATGGATTAGCATAAAGATTTAAAAACAAATTGAAAATAGTTTTTATAATTGAAAATTGAAAATGGTTCTCTCAATAAATTGAAAATGGTTTTGTAATTGATGTTTTTATAAACAAATTAAAATTTCATAAAAAATTTATCAAAAATAATAAAAAATAAAAATAAATCATTTTCTCATCTTACTACATTTACAAATAAGTTTAAATGCAAATAGAAACAGAACAATGGTGAATGGAGGAGGGGGTAAGGGCAGTTGGATGTGAGACAATCGACTTGAAGAGATCAAATAAGAGAAATTGGGTTTATCTATTTTTCAAAAATAAATACAACTCGCAGTTTTCTTACAACATGATATGACACAAATTGCAGAGAAATTGGGTTTATTGACTTTTTAAAAATAAATATAGCTTGTAGTTTCTTACCACATGATATGGCACAAATTGTAGAGAACAATGGCTCCAATTATATAAAGTTTTCTTACAACATGATATAGCACAAATCTCAGAGAACAATGGCTCCAATTATATGAAGGTACCTTTCCAGCTATAGCAACGAAAAACTGAAAGGCTATGTGGTAAAACTGTTGGCTCAAATTTTCATGTGAGCTTGCTGACTAGTTACCTATAAATAATGTAAGGTAAGTGCTTGAACAAATCCAATAAGTTAAATTATTTTAACTTTTAAAGATATCAAACAAAATCATGGAAAAGTAAGGTCTAAAGATATCAAACAAAATCATGGAAAAGTAAGGTAAGTGCTTGACTATGTGTTAAAACTATTGGCTCAAATTTTCATGTGAGCTTGCTGACACTTACCTATAAATAATGTAAGGTAAGTGCTTGAACAAATCCAATAAGTTAAATTATTTTAACTTCTAAAGATATCAAACAAAATCATGGAAAAGTAAGGTAAGTGCTTGAACAAATCGAATAAGTTAAATTATTTTAACTTCTAAAGATATCAAACAAAATCATGGAAAAATAGGTGTACGCCAAGAAAATAATCTTATAAACCGGAAGGCATAATGATGGCTTAACTGCACATTCCTAAACAATAGAGAAAGTGTACTGCACATAAATCTGTAAATACATAAAGATAGTGAGTCCTAGTTTAAAGGTTCGGCAGATGGTTCCCGAATGTAACTTTGTTATTTTCAAATATAGATTTTCTCTAATAACCCTAAAATTATATAAACTAACCCATCTCCATTATAAACAATTAAAAGAAAATGAGGAAAACTTAACTTTCTCTTTTTATACAGAGAAGAGAGAAGGTAGAGAGCCTTTCTTGTTTTACTGAGAAGATAAAGAGAGCCTTCTTGTTTTACTGTCTTTAGTCAAACAAAATAAGGTAACTATGATCCGTTGTTACATGGGCGAATGGAAACCTTTTGCATTGTAGATTAATAGAATGCTTCAAGTAGAGGACTGATAATGCTATAGGAGTTCAACTGGGCAAAAGGATTCCTGGGGTTAACTGAAGATCCAAAAACATTATAAATAAATAACATAAGTGGCTAATGCAATTAGGGACCAAGAACAGAGCAAACAGATCGAAATAAAACTAAATAAAGATTTAAAAACATTAGGCCAGGCAGGCACTGAAGGAGGAGACGAACTAATGTATCTTCAAAGGACTCATAAAATTATGTAAATACAGGTTTAGCTCACTCTCGACACAAAAAGTAGGAGAGAGGGCTTTGCTTCTTTATTTTTCTCTGGGAATGACAAATTGATTGGGTGGGTTATGCGCTTTGATAACAAACCTGTCGCTGATGGTTACAGCTCTCTTGTTCCTTACAATGAAAACATCTTTCATTTCATTCACCATGCATCCTTCTCGCTGATCCTCTTCATCGAATTCAGATTTAACCATGCATCCTTTTCGCTGATCCTCTTCATCAAATTCAGATTTAATTAATATCAAAAGCATATAGACAAAACAGAAAGATCCACACGAACCATAGGCATAGACAAAACAGAAAGACCCACAGGAAGTACAGGGATAGAAACAGAAAAACCCACAGGAACAAAAGGCATAGAGTCACAGTCACGTTGACATAGACATCGACAACAGGAAGCACTTCCATTGCAAATACAATGAAATTCCCAACACAAGAGAAACAAATTTTACTGCAAATATAATCAAATATCCCTTCCTGCTGCTCTTTTTGATCCATATCCGAGAAATCAAATTCAAATTCAATTTCAAATTTGAATAATATGTAGTGTTTTTTATCAAAAGCTACAGAATATAGACACCCAACCCAGAGTAAAATAGAGGAACCCAACACACAGTCACAGGCACACAAACATTGACATACAGAAGAGAAAACACTTCCAATACCGATGAAAATAGAAGAAGAAGATGTGAACAAAAGAACTTGGAACTATTCATTCAGAGGCACCTATATATGCATCCCTTCTCGCTCTTCATCCATCCCTTCCCGCTACTCTTCTGAATCCATATCCGAGGAACCACCAAGCATGCCTTCCATTCAGATTCATTTGGTCAAATAGATACCTCAATCCATAATGATCACTTGTCAATACAAACCTCCTGACCAGAAGATAGTGTCTCCACATCTTCAATGCATGTGTGATCGTTGCTAGCTCAAGATCATGCGTCAGATAGTTTTTCTCGTGCTTGTTCAATTTCTGTGACTCATAGCACACCACCTATCCTTCCTGCATAAGGAATCAACCAAGCCCTCTCTTGCAAGCATATGTACATACCACAAATTCTTTGTCCAGATCTGCAATCTTTAACATTGGTACATGTGTCAACAACTTCTTAAGCTACTCAAAACTTGCCTCACACTCCTATGTTCATTCAAACTTCTTACCTTTCCTCTGCAATGTTGTAATAGGATAAGAAATCTGTGAGAAGTTCCTGATGAACCTCTTGAAATAACCTGCCAACCCCATGAAATATCTCACCTCATCCACATTCTTGTGGGCTACCCACTCCATGATAATTCTTATCCTAGATCTACTGTTATGCCCTCCTTGGAGACAACATGTCCCAAGTAATGTACCCCTGTCTGAAAGAAATTACACTTGTTGAGATAAGCATACAACTGATGCTCTCTCAACAACCTCAACACTGCTACCAAATTCTCGACATGCTCTTCCTCATTTTTATAAAATATCAATATGTCATCAATGAACACAATAGCAAACTTATCCAAATATGGACGCAACACACTATTCATTGAGAACATAACTGCAACTGGCACATTAGTCAAACCAAATGGAACTACAACAAACTCATAATGCCCATACTTGGTCCAGAATGTAGTCTTGTAAATTTCTTCCTCTTTGATGCATACCTAATGGTATCTGAATCTTAGATCAATCTTTGAGGACATTGTTGCTCCCTTCAAAGTGATCGAGCAAGTCATCAATCCTCGGTAATGGGTACCTATTCTTGATGGTCACTTTCTTCAATTGCATGTAGTCAATGCATAATCTGAGAGTACCATCCCTCTCCTTCACAAACAATACCGGTGCCCCCCAAGGCGATACAAAATACATCACTGTCATAATACATACTTATAACTAGCATAATGACAACATAAATATCAAGGATACATCCGCCATAAAATTCACATATAAACCAATATATTTATACATAAGATATAAAGGAGAGAACCTCTTATTAATGAATGCAAAATCCAACCCAGGATGGGACTACCACATTCCACTTGACCATAGAATGGTTGAGCCAATTCTCTCTTCAGCCATTCACCCCTATGCCATATTTTGAGCATGAATTTGGGACTGAAACCAAAATAACCAACTAGGGCATTCGGATGTTAAACCACCTCACCCTTGTCAATAGAAACCAGACTTTACTGTAATCCATCTAGGATCACTAGGCCAATAAAATAAAAATGTAATAACAAGCTTTACCATGATCTCCGCTAGATCACTTGGCCAAAACAAGCATGGATGCTACCAGATTTCTCCACCTACATGTAAGGAATTTTCTTATCTCCTAGTCTCTTAGGCTTTATTGCAATCCACAGTCTGATCTAAGGATCACTAGGCCTTAAAACGAGACACCACCCTCTAGGATTTACCATATATCTCTCCATTCACTAGCAAGGATTCCTAAGACTAATCAACAGAAAACACCTCTTGGCTTTACTGTATATCCCACCATTCATCGACAAGAATTCCTAGGCCCGCCAAGGCAACATAAAATCTAGATTTACTGCAACTGATAATGTGGTCCAGGGGTTACTTGGCCATGTGTTCTATTATTTGGATATCCACCTCACTGAGCTTCAAATCCATCTGAAAATCCAGCTCAACCAAAACATGAGAACCCCATCACACTATGACTATCTAGAAATGGAAAGGCTAGGATGAAAACACTGTCACACCCGAAAAAACCCATGCCATAATAGCAAAAGACCACATGCAATACCATTCATGGAAAATATAGCAAGGAAAGAACACATGCAAATCAATACCTATGAAGAATCATGTTGTAGATTCTTGATCATGCTCTTCCTTACTTGATCCTTTCTTCCTCTTTCCTTCTTTTCCTTCCTTGATCCAATGCCAAAGTGCTCCAATAAAACTCTTAAGTGTCCAAGAGTGAGAGAGAGAATAATGAGAAAGCTCCAAAACTAAACTGATAAAAGGTATCAACTGATACTCATAATCCTTTTTATCAATTAGGCCTATGTTTTTCTTCTTTTTTCATTATTTTCCTTCACTTTACTCCTCATATAAAACTTGTGACCTTTAACCTTCCTTTTCTCCTAATTTCCACTATTTTCAAAAATAAATGTGCCAAAAATGCCATCACGCCTTTCCAAAGCCTTAGCCATTTACTTAGCCAATTTCATTGGCCATTTCCTTTGTCAATTTCCTTAGCCATAATAAACAAACTCAACGCCCACACTAGGATGCCCTGCCCAACATTCGACTTAGAATAAGTGTCCCATCAATTGTGGTTATTATTTTTCCTTTATTAACTTTTATTACATGGAATTTTCACGAGGGTTGTTACACTCCACATGGGGTGTTTCCCCTTTTTTCCTATAGTTATGTTTGTTCCATAGAATTTTTTCAGGTTGTTCCTTCAGATTGGGTGTTTCCTTGACCTGAATCACAATCTGAGAGGATTTATTTTGTTGATATATTTCCTTTTCTCTAGGCCTTTGTCTCCTTAATTTTTGAAGCTCTAATTTAACTATTGGTTCTTTTTTCTAGGTTTGGGTGTTGTCCCCATTTTTACTGAATTACTGTAATTTATTTTTATATGATTTAAAACCAGGTTATTCTTTCCTTTTGTTTAGAATACCAAGGGAGAAAGGTTGTTTTCTCTTTTCCTTTTTTTACAATGGCATGCCTCGAGTCTTTCAAGGCTCCCTAGGTTCCAAAGAAATTCTTACTATTCTGTGCCACTAAATCTTATCCAAGGGATAGGTTGCTTAAGACTATCCAATACATTAGAATATATGATCTTGATTAGCCTTTGAAGGGCTTAGAGTTCATTCTTATATCCTTTCATTTTTCCATTTATTTCATTCAAGGATTGTGATAAGAAGTTGGGAATTCTTAGGGTTTGAGCCTTGATTGCAAATGGCCCTGGTGTCTATGTTGGTATAACAACCTAAATTGATAGGAATATACCATATTAAATATTCCCTCATAAGAAGTTTACGTTAGTAGTTGGTAAGATTTCACCTCATTCAAAGGGGGTGATAGGCTCTCCCTCCTAATCTCATTTTTGTATTCTAAAAAATCTTCATTGCATAGGAAAAAACGTTCTTTTTGGAAAGATTTGTCTCATTCCTTTATTATTTGGGCACAAGGGAGACCTTGAGGGATACCATTTACTTTGTTAATTTCTTCTTTATTAATATGAATTTCTAGTCCTTTCACTACTATGACATACTCTTGTTTTGCATTCTTATAAATGTGATGTATATACATTGACCACCTCCCAAATAAAATCTATGTACACATGATTTCTTGGTTGATTGGTCTTCTTGTGCTCTTTCTCCCTCACCATAACTGAAAAACGCCACTTAATAATGGATTTTCCATCTCAAATGAGGGAAGTAGTAGTGAACTTCATTTCTTACTTGTGTAATGTAGTTTTAATGCACACACCTACTCCATCACGCTCCTCTTTTCTTTTCATAATCTCAAAATAGTTCCAAATATGTGGCACCTTATATTCCGTGTGAAACATACACAACCATTAAAAAGACATGCATTTCTGAATTAGTGGGCACAAGCATCTGAAAAAATGCAATTTTGATCCATCTGCATATTATTCTTTGTCAAGTGATTGTAGAACAATTGAAAGAAGTTATGTACATAAGTTAGGTCATGTCACTTAACACCAATTATGTAGAAGTGATACTCCTTCAACATAAATCTTTAATTTCCAGTATCAGACCCATGCCTAGATGTAATATGGAATGTAATTCTAACATATTCTAAGTCATAATATTGGCTTTGAATTCCATTTTGTGGTTTAAGGGTGTAGTTCTCTGCGACAAAAACATACACAAATACATTCTTACAAATAAAAATTGCATGTTAAAATCCTTGCATCAAACCATAATTTGAAAAAAAAAAAGATACTATATAAGTACTCATTACTAACCTTGTACTTTAATAGAATATCATTTTTTTCATTTTCTCTCTAGGCTCAATGTCATAAGTGACACATTTGAAGGTTTGCAAGTTACCTTCAATCTTCCCAAATTCATACTCATCACTCACATGGATTCCCTTTATATGTAATGTCATTTCTCGAAGTTGGATTCTCATTTTATAAAAAACTACATTTTTTCCATACCTACCATAGACTTTTCTTTTACTTACTTTCCCTTATGACTATGCTTTTTGCATACAATGGTTCACCATGTTTAAATGGATTACAATTACAAGGAAACAATAATGGTCTTGCAATAACCAAAAAAAGATATAAATTGTCTTCCAATTACACAAGAAGATATATATTGTCTCCAAATCTTACAAAAAGGACAAAAAAATATTTTCCAATTACTCAAAACGACAAGATTTGTATTCAAATTGCTGAAATTTCCTTCTAGTTACAAAAAAAATTATCTTCTAGTTACACAATAAGGAAAAAAATAGATTCCTAATAACACAAGTGGACAAAAATATCTTTCCAATTACACAAGAATTAATACCAAGCTTTTGTTGTTGTTGCTTTTATATGCTTATGCATTTTCTGGAAGTCACTCCCTCTATCCTACTCTCTTATCCCCTTCACTCTCTCTCTCTCCCACTCTCCCATCCCCTCTCTCTCCCCCTCTCTATCCCTCTATCTCCCCCTATCTCCGACCTCTCTCTCTCTCTCTCTCTCTGTCCACCCCTCTCTCTTTCTCTCCCCACCCCCCTCTCTCTTTCCCCACCCCCCCTTGTCTCTCTCCACCCTCCCTCTCTCTCCACCCTCTCTCTCTCTCTCTCTCTCTCTCTCTCTCTCTCTCTCTCTCTCTCTCTCTCTCTCTCTCCATGTCTATCTCTCTCTCACTCTCTCCCTCCCCACCGCTTTCTCTCTCTCACTCCCTCCCTCCCTCCCTCCCCGCTTTCTCTCTCTCACTCCCTCCCTCCGTCCCTCCCCGCTTTCTATCCCCCCTACTTTCTCTCTCTCACTCCCTCCCTCCGTCCCTCCCTCCCGTTTTCTATGTCTCCCCCAATTATCCACTCTCTCTTCCTCTCACCCTGCCCTCTCTCTCTTCCCCCACCCCCTGCTAGCCCCCTTGTCTCTCTTCCTCTTACTCCCTCTTCTCTCTCTATCTCTCTCCCCCTCATTCTCTCTCTCTATTCTTTTTTTCTCTCTCTCTCTCTATCTCTCTCGCTCTCTCTCTCCCCCATATCCCCCCCCTATCTCCCCCTCTGTGTCCCTCTCTCTCTTTTCCTATCTCTGTCTTTGTCTCTCTGCCCCCTCTCTCTCTCACATGCTCCCTTTCGCCACTTATCTCTCTCTCCCCCCATTCTCCACTCCCTCTCTTCCTCTCACTCCATCCCTCTCTTTCTCTATCTATCTCTTTCTCTCCCCTGATTTCCCCATTCTCTTTTATCCTCTTAGTCCCTCTTCTCTCTCTCTCCCCTCTCTTGCCCCTATCTCTCTATCTATTGCACTCGCTCTCTCTCTCTCTCTCTCTCTCTCTCTCTCTCTCACACACACACACACACACACACACTCCCTCTATATTTCTCTCTCTCTCTCCCTCTCTCTCTATCTCTCTCTCTCCCAATTTCTCGCTTGCTCTCTCTCTCTCTATATCCCTCCCTCTCTCTTTCATCCCTATCTCTCTCTCTTCCTTTCCTCTCTCTCTCTCTCTCTCTCTCTCTCTCTCTCTCTCTCTCTCTCTCTCTCTCTCTTCTTTCCTCTCTCTCTCTCTCTCTCTCTCTCTCTCTCTCTCTCTCTCTCTCTCTCTCTCTCTCTCGCGCGCGCGCGTGTGCTCACTTTGTCTCATTCTCTCTCTCCCTCACTTTCTCCCTCTCTCTCTCTCTCTCTCTCTCTCTCTCTCTCTCTCTCTCTCTCTCTCTCTCTCTCTCTCTCGCGCTCGTGTGCTCACTTTGTCTCATTCTCTCTCTCCCTCTCTCTCTCTCTCTCTCGCGTGCTGTGCTCACTTTGTCTCATTCTCTCTCTCCCTCGCTTTCTCCCTTCCTCCCTCCCTCTCCCTCTCTCTCTCTCTCTCTCTCTCTCTCTCTCTCTCTCTCTCTCTCTCTCTCTCTCTCTCTCTCTCTCTCTCCCTCCTCCCTCCCAATATTCTTTGATGGATGCCTTCCTCCCTCCCTCTCCCTCGCTTTCTCCCTTCCTCCCTCTCTCGCTCTCTCTCTCTCTCTCTCTCTCTCTCTCTCTCTCTCTCTCTCTCCCCGCCCAATATTCTTTGATGGATCTCTCTCTCTCTCTCTCTCTCTCTCTCTCTCTCTCTCCCTTCCTCCCTCCAATATTCTTTGATGGATGCCTTCCTCCCTCCCTCTCCCTCGCTTTCTCCCTTCCTCACTTTCTCCCTTCCTCTTCTCTCTCTCCCTCGCTCTCTCTCTCTCTCTCTCTCTCTCTCTCTCTCTCTCTCTCTCTCTCTCTCTCTCTCTCCCTCCCTTCCTCCCTCCAATATTCTTTGATGGATGCCTCCTCCCTCCCTCTCTCTCTCTCTCTCTCTCTCTCTCTCTCTCTCTCTCTCTCCCTTCCTCCCTCCCAATATTCTTTGATGGATGCCTTCCTCCCTCCCAATATTCTTTGACGGATGCCATCTTAGGTTTATTCTCTGATCCAATGTTATGTTTTTGCAATTTCATTGGGAGAAAGTGTGTAGCGTCCCTTGAGGGCTTTCTTAAATATCTCATTCACCTTCTTTTTCTTGAAATATCAAGTGTCTAAGTCCTTCTAGATCATATTCCTCTAGATTTGCATTTACTTTTCCATAATATATATATTCTAGTTACCCTGCTCCATAGAAATATTATAGGAATTTCTTGTCAATGCAACCTTCCCATTATTGTCCTGGAGTAAATAGGATCCTTTTAAACATACAAAGTTTCAATCATGTGTCAATCACTATCTTTGAATGAGAAACTATTGGTGAATTGGTTATTCATGATATTTGAGTCTTTTGTCTGTCTACGAATTTCCTCCTGTATATACCATGCTTATGGAATCGTACATGAGGTATGTATGAATAAATGCACCCAGAGTTCCTTTAGTACTTTCTCTTTTTCCCATTTCTCTGTGCAATCCTCTAAATG
Organism: Pinus tabuliformis; assembly: GCA_031772625.1. Taxonomy (NCBI): domain Eukaryota; kingdom Viridiplantae; phylum Streptophyta; class Pinopsida; order Pinales; family Pinaceae; genus Pinus; species Pinus tabuliformis. The sequence continues at coordinate 560,204,856 of CM062808.1, read as the reverse complement.
TTTTCTACAATATTATTTTCCTCTATACTTCACCCTGTCATGTGATTGGTCTTCTTCTTCTCTAAATCTCTCTCTCATGGCTCGCTTGATAGTCTTTCATTAACGCAAATTCTTACGATGCACCTTACACCACCTTGCTAGGCTGACATATAATGCAATAACTAATAGTGGGACTTTGTGATCTTCTCTTATGTTTTCGTCCACTTTATTTAGAAAAGTGCCTACTGATTCAATGCCATGGAAGGTAGGATAGTCGCTTACCTTTGCCCCAATCTAGTTTATTCTGCATATCTTGGTGCAGTGTCTGGTATCAATCTCGTATCCTCCTTGTTGCCATGCATCCGAAGTGGCTTTTGAATTGGCTTTTGAACTTTGTATGCTCCTCCAACTCACCGATCCTCTTGCTATGGGATTTATGTAGTCTTCTCTTTTTCCTATCGTTATCTTGTACAACTGATCTAACATTCCCGACTTATCTCAATCATCCACAGGTTCAGTGAACCTTGGTCCTTGATATGAATCTAGAAGTTTTATTACCCGCATCCCTTCTACTTCAAATATCATCAACTCTTTCTTCAGGTAAATGATAACATAGTTCTCATATGCCCAGTCGATACCAAGAAGTGTTGGGTACGGGTCTTTATCGCGCATTATTTCTATTACTTGAAATTTAGTATAAATTTTTACCCCTTCTACATCCACTTCTACATCTTCCAACCTTCCAATGAGAAAGATGCAATACTGATTCACCATCCACAGTTGTATTGGTGAATATTTAAGTTGTGGCTACCCCAGTGCTTCCCATGTATTTCTAGGTAGAATATTTACATCTGACCCCAGATCTAACAATGTATCCTTAATTTGAAATCCTACGACTTGAGTATCAATCTGAAATTCTCTACTGGTTCTCTTCTTGTTTTGTCATACCCTTCTTGAATGTATTTCTAGTAGGTTCACTGATATTGTTTCCCACATTTCTCATGCTCTGGCAATACTGCTTTCAGACTCTTGTGCAACTCCTTTTGCATTTGTTCATTATCAACAATCTACAAAAATAGCCTAAACCATTCTTCAATTGGTCAAGTTTTACCTATTATGTGTGAGTCAAGTTTCTTGTCTTATTTTATCTCTTTTAACCCATCAAATAACTTGGCCGCTTCCTGATAGTATTGTTTCTGTTGGGTGGTTTTGTATGACCATTTTGGTTATGCTACCCGAATAATTGAAGGTTGGTCTACGATACCCCGATCATTCCCTGTCTTCTTACCTCCTCTGGTAACTATATTTATTTTAGTTATTGGAAGTGACTCAGTGGTTCTTGGTTCTGCATTGATCAAATTAGCCCCCCCCCCCCCTCCGTTTGGTTCTTTCTTCCCATTTTGCAATCAACTCGAGACAATCCTCGGTGGCATGTGCATTGAACCTGCATTGTGAGCACCAAGGCCTTCTTAGGAGAGGATAGGCTCTGGCGACATGTCCTCCTGATCACAATTGTAACACCTTACAAGTCCTCTTCCCCATACTCTTCCTCCTCTCATAGCTCCTCCTCGTGCCCCATGACCAGATTCATTGATTTTAAAGGTGGACATATCTAGCCGCTTTGCTAAAGCATCTAATGCTTGGAATTGGTCAGTGTGGTGTGTTGTGGATGCACAAAATTCCCAGTAACTATTGTTAGGTACGTTGGAATACTATTGTAATATTGGACATACCTGTGGTAAATGTCCATAGTTCCTACAAAATTCACAGTAGTCTTGCATGTTTCGGCTCGGGAAAGCTCCTTATGATCCCACTGTCGCAACTCCTACTGTTGGTGGGGCCCCTGATGATCTTGCAATTCCTCATGAATTATTTGTGCCTCTCAGCCTCGGGAATTTAGTCACCACATGGTTTTCCACCAGGAAGTGAGTACACCACAGATTGGGTCTTACTGGTTGAATTAGCTATAGGTCCTCTAATTTATCTATTAGACTGGTGATTTGATTTTGGAGGCCCATGATCGTTGGGTCTTATGATTCCATCCCTCCTTGATAATCATGTGGGTATCTTTCCATGGCTTCTATGTGCAACGCTTGTTCTAAAGCATCCTAGAGAGTCCCAATCTTTTGTTGCGTCAATGGTGTTCTTGTGAGTAGTAGGAGAACTTTGATCAATAATTCCCTCTGGAGATTTGGATCTATGGTATATCTTAGCTTGCTAATAGGATCCTTAAACCTCTGCATCAATTCCCAAGCAGTCTCTCCTTTTTTCTTGAATTCTTGAACGAAGCCTCTCTTAATATCATCCACTGAAGGATTCTAATTTTGTTCTGCCCATTTGATAAACCATCTTAAAGATCTTTCTTGTAATGTGTTCTGGAACTCAATTGACTTTACATTATTTGGTGTTTGGCATGCTCTCCATATAGCTTCACACGGATACCAATGTTGTTCTACATCTTCATTCCCTCTACTAGCAAATGCAAAATATCTGGTAAAAGACCCTGCCATGTTGATTCGGGTCTATTATAAGAGCACAAATCCTTGGTTTTCGAGTTGTTGAGATCCTTGTAACCCAATATTACTAGCACTACTATTAGACGTATTAAACTAGCTTTGTATTTTTCATGCACATTGTCTACTCGTATTACTTTAATCAACTTAGCAATAGTTTTGCCAGGGTCTTTGTAAAGCATCAGGGGAAGGTCAAGGTGAACAATAACTGAGATTTGTGGATTCTATTGCTGAACTCTAGCTAATGTATCATCTTCAACAAACAATCTTATCATCACATCACACATCTCACCTTCTATCTCCTCTTCATATTTTCCATGAGTTCTTCCTTTTGACATCTTACCCACAACCTATACGAAAGATTCCTTGGTGTTCTCCTAGCTCCTATCTATCCAGTCGACATCCATTTCTTGTTCTGCATCATTCTCCATATGCTTTCCTACTTTTGGGCTCCCCGACACCACTCCTACTTGGTGGGGCCCCACAAATATTTTCTTCAGCACTTGTACTACTCTTTCCTGCTACTTCTCTGCTAGTAGCACTCTCCTTTTCACCCTAACATCTCTAGCTCTTCGCAATCTTTCTATGTCCATTCCTTTAGCAGCATCTACATTTTCCCAAATGGTAGCATTCTCCCCTTAAGCCCTTCCCCCAGTACTTGGGTTTTACGCTACCATAGTTGCTCTGGGTAAAGGTAATAATCCTTCTTCCACCATCAACATCTTAATCTATAAAGGCACTTCGTTCACTAGTTTCCCTCTTAACCCCGATCTGAACACTGCATCCACCTTTGAAAAGGACTGACAATTTTTTGCTGCAAATTCAACTATGTACCCTTCTACAGTAGTCCATACCCAAAAATATACTGGCTTCGTCATCTCACTATTCAAGTGTCGAAGTGTTGCGAGGTTCGCAGGAACCCATTCGCGACGAGCTGACGTAGCTCATTCTGGCCGACTCTTTAATTTTAACCTCCTCAACTAGTTATACAAGTCATTTGGAAACTTACACCATAAGATCTTGTACTGATCACTCCCAGCCTCTAAGTACAAAATATCTCCACTCACCTTAGAAATAGGTTGGATTTGACAAGTAGCTTGCTCTGATACAAATCGATCTACTTTGTTATCCCACCAATCCTGAATCTCCTTCTTAAATATCCTTGACACCATATTCCAAACTAGTTCTTATGATTTTAGGTCTCAACAATGGAACCATTTGTTGGCACAAAAATGTCATCTGGGAAAGACCCTAGGTTTAGGCACAAGGGGCCAAAAATGGTCCTCTTTAGTCTAGGACAACGCCGATATTTTCACCCTACCCCAAGGGATAAGGAGTCTCACCTGAGGCGTGTTGTGACTGAAACTAAGAAGGGTTCATAAGGATATCAAGGATGACCCAACCATTACTCGACGTATAGCTTAAAGCATACATTCATCATAACATTATATCACTATATAAATCAAATTCATATGAGGAAAGACCTTCAACATTAAAAACTTTTGAGCAGGCCCATAAATCACAACATTACACACAGATAATACTATGCAACTAGTCCAAGTACCCATTCATATTAAATCAATAGAAGATTCATTACAATATACATTTGGCATAAATTCATGAACAAATACATAAAATATCGTGACCACAGACTGTTCTAGATCTGAGACCAAGCCCAGCTCTGGTCTTCCCACCACTATTCCAGTCTTCTAATCAAGTTCTTCTGTACCCAAGAATCCCTCAGATACCAACCCTCTTCTTCATGTTGTTCTCTCCTTTTATCTATTCCTCCACCACTCGAACTGCTAGTTCCATTCGGTTGTCTATCCCCTCAGCTGCTTCTTGTCCTCCTCCTTGTTTACTCGACTCTTTCTGCTTGTTCATGACACCTTTTTGCAACATCCCCATGACTGCATGGTCTTTCTTTCTTTCCCATTGTCTTCCTCGCAACCTGACCATTGCTCCCGCCACCTGTTTCTCCCTCTTCATATCTTCAAAACATACAAATTTCAAAATGAAGGCCCCAAAACTTCTACAAATGGTTGTTTGAACCCCTCATATACTTGAGGAGCACATTTGTGTTCTTTGAGGAGTTATCAAAAACTATTTCCATCATCCTAAATTTCATGGAGTACTCCTATACACTCAACTCTTATGTTTTCTTAAAGTAATGCCATTTAATCCACTAGTATTCTACATACCTGATAGGGTAGAAATGTGAGTTTATTAGAGTTTTGAAATCCTCCCAATCAGTCACTAGAGGATCTCCCTCCACTCTAAATTTTTCCATATGGATTTCAGACCAAGCGAGGCATGGACCTCTAATTTTGTATGAGAAAACATATTTTATGTCCTTCCTCTATGTAGGGAACACTAAAATAATTCTCTAACTATTGTAACTAGTGGTTCAACTTCAAAGCATCAATATCACCTTATATGGCTTGATGTAAAATTTTGCTTCCATCTTCAACAGGGACAATGAATGGTTCATGACACTTGAACTGTATTCTGCCTTTTTGTGTTCTTTCTTATTCCCCCCTCAGGTTTATCCCTTATCTCTAATTTCCCCTTTGAGGTGACCTCTAAGTTGGAACATACATCTTCTCTGATTCCCAACTTTCTCTATAGAACTGCCATAAGGAGACTCATGTTGTGGTTGATATCTACAACCTACTCTTTTGGCCTTCGGAACCTCTCCTCTGCCACATATTGAGGTTTTTTAATAGATCTATTGATCATAGCTATGGTTTTACAACTTTATGCTTAAACCAATCTAGACCCCTTGAAAAATCCCACAAAATACGCATACCCATATGCTTTGATACCAATATCACTCATAAACTATCATGGATATTATACTAGAGAGTTCATCACAATATATCAGATAAAATTATACTTAAAATACGAAATCTATAATATTAAGGTTATTTTCCTTATACTTATGGATTTATTAAGTTACATTTACTAGCACGTAATATATAAAATGTGGAAAATAGAGAATAAACACAAATACAATTTCTTACAACCACAATAACACATGATATGATATAGGAAATCCTTATAGGAGAAAATGATATTGGAAGGTGAGGCTACACTTCCATTTTATTTATCAGAATGGAAATGGATGCAAGTATAAAGGAGGGAAACCTGTGGCCCATGGGATACCATGGAAGGAAAACCCTTTTTTGGCTCTTTCCCTCTCTATCTAATCTCAACTTCTCTACTCATCTATGTAACAAAATGCACTAAAATATAAAGGAACCACTTTTCCTCAAATAGAATGGAACCACCTCCCCTCCCTCTGCCCCTCTCTCTCTCTCTCTCTCTCTCTCTCTCTCTCTCTTTATATATATATATATATATATATATATATATATATATATATATATATATATATATATATATATATATCTTGATCCCTCTCTCTCTCTCTCTCTCTCTCTCTCTCTCTCTCTCTCTCTCTCTCTCTATACCCATTTCTTGCTCTCTTGCTCTTTCCCTGTCCTATTGTGCCCCTCTCATCCTTTCACGCACTACCTTCCTTTGTCTGTCTCTCCTTCTCCTACTTTTGATCTCAATTTCTCTCTGTCCCTCTCCATATCCCCTCTCCACTTCTCCCCCTCTTCTAGTCTCCCCTTGTCCTGCTCTCCTACTCTGCCTATATTTCCATGTCTCTCTCACTTTCTCATATTCTCTATCTCTCTTACTTGCTTACTCTCTCGCTCTCTCAATAAATCTCCTATGCTCTCTCTCTTTCTCTCACTTACTCTATCAATTTCTCCCCCTATCCCTCTCTCCCCATCTCTCTCACTCTCTCCTACTCTTTTTTTTTCACTCTCGCTCTATCTTTCTCTCTCTTTCTTTCTCCCCTTCTCTCTCTCTCTCTCTCTCTCTCTCTCTATATATATATATATATATATATATATATCCATATTTATTACTATTTCTCTCCCTCTCCCCCTCACTTTCCCTCCATCTCTCTCCCTTTCTCTCTTCTCTTTCTCTTGATTTCTATCACTCTCACTTTCTCTTTATTTATCTCTGTCACTCTCACTCTCACTCTCCCTCTCTCTTTATCTCTCCCTCTCATTCTCTCTCTCTTTGTCCCCCTCTCTATCCCTGTCCCTCCCTCCCTCCATCTCTCTCTCTCTCTCTCCCTCTCCCTATGCCTTCCCCACTTCATCGCTCTCTCCCTCCCCATCTCCATCACTCTCTCCCTCCCCCCTTCTCTCTTTCACTCTCTCTACCTTGATTTATCTCTCCTTCCCTCTCTTTCCCTCCATCTCTCTCTCTCTTCCTCTCCCTCACTCTCCCGCTACCTTTCCCTCTCCCTACCACTGCTACAAGGAAAATACCCTCTAGTGGAGGTTTTGTGGAAGACCCTATTAAAATAGCCTAAAAATCTGTTTTTTGTGGATGCTGCTAGTGGAGTTGCGTGGGAAGATGTTTTAGTGGATGTTTTTTAATGATGTGCCCCAAAACATTAACACACCAATGCTTAATAGCATATGGTGCAGCGTGGAATATATATATATATATATATATATATATATATATATATATATATATATATATATATATATATATATATTGATGAGCCTCATCATTAGGTAATTATATGGGCCTTAATTGGCCTTAATTCACCTCCTAGCTTAGTCAAACCAACTATTCTCACAACTTATTGCATACTCTTGATTATATTTTGTTTATGAGATGAGTTAGAGTTGGATATTTTGCTTTGTGGTCAAATGTGCATGTAATGCAGGAATAAAGGATAAAAGCAAGGAACTATGGCAAAGACCTTGGTAAAAACTCGAATGAGACAAGGGAGAGAAATTATAGGAGGTAAATCCTCCTCATTTACTACCCCTCCATTCAAATATTCCTCCATCAGCTTGGAGTGCAAACAACCAAATCATGAGGACTAGAAGGCAACCGAGCAAGTGAAAGTGACTGAAACCATTTTATCTTGAGTTAGGAGCTGAGCCTCCCTAAGGGGAAGGAATTCGTTCGAGACTTCAGATGTATAAGTAGCGAGGCAACGAACCTCAGTAGGATTCATATTTCTATTTTTAAAACTCGACTTTATTTTTGAGTTGCAAGACTTGTGACAGTTTGTTATGTAATCCATGGTTTTGATAATAAGAAGGAGTTTCATTTTGAGCCAGTAGTGAGTTAGCTCAGAGGATTGAAGCTCTTGGGTTAGGGCCCAACCCAAGCAACCAAAGATCCTCTTTATTATACATGTTAGCTAGCATAGATTCCTAGTTTTCTGTTCATTTGCTTCAGTAGCTGCATTTCCATTACAATAGTATAGTGTAGATTATTCATGGTTTAACTGTTCATTTTCTTAAGTAGCTACATTTGCATTAAAACAATATAGCGTAGATGATTCATGGTTTAATTTTTCATTTGCTTAAGTAGCTGCATTCCCATTACAGTAGTGTAGAGTAGATCGGTTGTGTTTTAGTTTACTTCCATTTGTGTCTTCTTTCGATTAGCAGGTTAGCTAGGAGAAGAAGATCACCATAAGGTTGTCCACAGGCGTCTCGACCTCACTTTCTCCCTTTGGGATCATGACTTGAGGAAGAGACCCTTCAGAAAACCCAAAAACACAGGTCTCTAGTTCTTGCATGAGCTTTGGAGTTTGTTGTTTGATGCAATTACAACAATGTAAACTTTGAAACGGGAACTATAAACTCAAAACGGGAACTCTGGCCAAAAAACCCCAAAAAAACATAAAAAACAGTGCTAAAAACGAAAAGTGTGTATACTGGAACGATGTTTTTTTTGTAGGTGTCAATTTTGAATGTGTTTTAAAAATGGCAGTGACTATGAAATTTACTACGAAATTTTTGTGCAAAATATAGCTTCAAAACGAAAGTGATGATACTGGAATAATGATTTTTTTTTTAGGGTCAATTTTCAAACTTTTAAAAAAAAGCTAATAAAACCAATTTTTTATGTCTCAAACAAAGTTAATTTTTAAGGAAAAAACACATTAATGTTTCTGGTAGAATATCATTTTTCTTTCCTAAGTATAAATTTAACATGTTTTCAACCACACCATGCTAGATACAAAAGAAATTGAAATTTTTTCAACAATAAAATTAAAAAACCATGACATTATGAACAAATTATATCACTGAATGAAATCAAAGTCTTTATTTGTATACTGAATAAAACAGACATTATATCTCTAATTTGATATTGCATTGTAGATATTTAAACAATAAAATTTATCATACTTAAGACATAATCCAACAACATAAAAATGCTTCATAACTTATCATTTAACAACATATGGAAAACATTAATTTTATTTGAAGATATGATGCATACATCAGTTATATAATCTGTCTTAAACAATTATTCAAAATCACTCATATTTTCTTGCACACCATCACAATTCACATCTTCAGATGAGTGACTGGATGCTGACGAAGATGTTCCATATTATTCTCTTTCATCAACTAGTGCACCATCTGAGTCCACATGCATGCCCAACATTCCAGGTTTCAAAAGTCTTCTAGATCTACAACTGGTTTCAGCAGACTCCCATGTCAACACTATTCCTTCTGGTAACAACCTTTTTAGAATCTCTGTCGTCTTGAAGCGAAGAGTTCCTCTCTTTGTTAAATTGAAGTCATAAACAAGTATGTAAACATCCTCCAATTGTAATATGTCTGTGCGGAGACGATTTATATTTGTACCCTTTCTTTTTCTTTTTCCACCATTTTTTTTGTCAACTACCATCTTTGGCTTATACACACCATTGAATGGGTGTGTATTTGTGGCATACCAATGTACTTCAACACTTGTAACATCCTTATTTTCTGTAAAGACCTTTATAACTTTAGCAACCCAAAATGGATAGCCTTTGGGATCTCCATCTGCTAGCACTGCAATCATGCAACCCTCCTTAATATCATGTACTGAACCCCTATAAAGGTCTTCCATGGCTTCACGTTGTGCACGAGATCTTCTGGAACCAATATACATCTCTCTTTCCATTGCCTGTGAAGAATTAATAATACCTTGAGTTTGTTGATGTTCAACAATGTTTACTTCCTCTTGTTCATTCGACACATTTTGTGGCAAAATAAATGGATTTTTCAAAGGTATATCTTCATTGGTTGTTGTTGAAATGATATCACTTTGATTATTGAAAAATGACTCCCACCAAACTGAATCAGCAATGTCAAAGTACTCATATGTATATCTAATACATTTTTTAATTTCTTCTAGGCAATCAGAATAATTTATATGTCTATTCTGTCTGCGTGCATTCTGAACTTCACCAACTGATTGTAATAACAATATTTTTGATGCAAATATTGGACGATCTGGAATGAACTTCAAAAATTGCAAACCTGATGACGGTGCCCATTCTGTAGTAGTTGAAAACTTCTTGCCCCATATTAGTGTTTTCCCATCAATTTTTTTTATACGAAATTGATGTGGGAAGCTAATATCATTAAGTTGTTCAATGCATTTCCCCTCACCATATGATCCTAGAATAAACCTTCGCATGTCAACAGTTTCTTCCAACACTTCAAAAGCAGGCTCTGGCATGTATGATTTCTTAATACATTCAATTAGTGATGGCAAGCTCCCAACTTCCTTCCTCCTCAATGTGACTGAAAAAATGACTAAACATCTGATCAATATGGTCATGAGTGTGCCCAACAAGAAGGAAACCAACCTTTACCTTTTGAAAAATTCTCAATTCAACAAGCATGTTCAGATACCCAAAAACAACCTGATTTTTGTTTTCACGGCAAGTTTTGTCCAATTGTAGATACAAAACTTCAGGAAGATTACCAGACCAATGAGAAATCACATCATGAATTATGGTTATGGTCAGATTTGCATCATTATGAATATTTGGAGCTGTGAAGTACACCCTTGGCAACATTTTCCCATTGAAGACCATACAATCGACCAAGTGAAACTGAATAAAATTTTCCACTTGTAGATTTTTGGGTGTGCGAACAAAATGTGGTAAAAGTGTTTTCTTCTGGTCCATACCATCAATTATCAAACCCAAATATTTATTTGGATTATCATAACACTTCTTTCGATGCTTGTACAACTTATTCCTTTCATTTGTTTGTTGTTCGCGATGCTCCTGAAGTTCTTTGACAATTAAATCTACACAACATAAAAGAAATTCATTAAGAAATATGTTTTCATAGTTGATGACTATACAATTTTAAAAGTAAAAGTTATGAACACTTACCTCTTTCTGAGCCTTCACATTTGTCCCTTTTTTATTTAAGAGAAGCACATGTACTGCAAATCCCCATCCTTGTCTTCTTAGGAATACAAACATTATTGAATTCTTTCTTCCATATCTTCACAAAATATTGATGTGTAATAAATTGGCCCTGTCCCTCAACACTTTCTGCATATTCTTTGTATAAGTTGTAGATTTCTCGTCTTGAAAAATTATCTGGAATATGTATTGTCTCTCTATTTGGCATACACTCTCCATGCTTTGAAAAGAAATCTTTCATCCATGACATTGCAGTATTTGATAATGGCCCAAACTATCTTTTATAACGTACTTCTGAATAAAATGTGGGATCCTTTTCCAAATTTTCTTGAATTCTCGACAGACGAAAATTCCCAATTGAATGAAACATTTTGAAAGCTTTTCTACACAATAATAAATTCCTAATATGATAATCATAACCTGACAATGTAGATTGCATGCGGCCAACTAAATATGAGTTTTTCATGCTTTTATTCATTGACAAATATCTCTTCCTGCTTTCTAATGCAAATGTGAAATCCATACGTTTCAAGCAATTTTTTTGGCAACATTCACTTGAAATGAGAGCGCTGATAGAACTTCTTCTCGTCAGATATTCTGCTCTACCCCTTGTATAACTAGAATAGTTTGCATTGATACAAAAAGCTCTGCTCCTACTCCTCGATACAATATTTCTTGGCAACATCTCCATCATTGGATCATCATTTTTATAAGGATTTTGATCATCATTAAGAGGAATGTTATCCACACTATGATCAGCTCTGTTTTTCAAATTTTGACTGAGAGGATACCCTTCATCTTCCCCTTCTTCAGTGCTACTGTCATAGTCCTTAGAATTTAGACTAAATGGAAAATCTGACTCGATGTTTAATGGATATTCTTCCTCATGTACATTGTCAGTGCTACTCTCATAGTCTATAGAATTAGGACTATGTTGAAAATGTGGCTGTTTACTTATTGAAGATGCTACATCCTGTCCTTTGTCACTGCTACCTTTATACTGATTAGAATTAGGACTAACTGCATCATCCTGTTCTTCATCACTGCTGCTCTCATAGTCCTTAGAATCAAGACTAGGAGGACATTGTGATACTCCAATCTTTTGAAAATCATCATCCCACGCTTCATAATTGTTGCTCTCATAGTCCTTAGAATCATGACTAAGAGGACATTGTGATACTCCAATCTTTTGAAAATCATCATCCCGCGCTTCATCACTGCTGCTCTCATAGTCCTTAGAATCAGGACTAAGAGGACATTGTGATACTCCAATCTTTTGAAAATCATCATCCCGCACTTCATCACTACTGCTCTCATAGTCCTTAGAATCAGGACTAAGAGGACATTGTGATACTCCAATCTTTTGAAAATCATCATCCCGCGCTTCATCACCGCTGCTCTCATAGTCCTTAGAATTAGGACTAACTAGAAACTTTGACACTCCATTCTTTTGAGATTCATTATCACACTCATCATCATTGCTGCTCTCATAGTCCTTAGAATTAGGACTAAGTGGACACTTTGACACTCCATTTTTTTGAAATTAATTATCACACTTTTCATCACTACTGCTCTCATAGTCCTTAGAATTAGGACTAAGTGGACACCGTGACACTCCATTATTTTGAAATTCGCCATCATGCACGTCAAAACTGCTGCTCTCATAGTCTTCAGAATTAGGACTAAGTGGACACCGTGACCCTCCATTCTTTTGAACTTCACCCTCACACTCTTCAAAACTGCTATTCTCATAGTCCTCAGAATTAGGACTAAGTGGACATCGTGACACTCCATTCTTTTGAACTTCACCATCATGCTCTTCATCACCGCTACTTTCATAGTCCTTAGAATTTGGACTAAGTGGAATCTGTGACTCTTTATTAATTTGAAATTCTCCATCCCCTCTTTCATCAGTGCTGCTCTCGTAGTCTTTAGAATCGGGACTAAGTGGAAGAATTGGCTTTCTATTCATAGTGGAAGAATTCCCGCTATATTCATCAATATGAATAGAGTTGTTACACGATGAAGATGTTGATGGTGTATAAATCGAAACTTCACCATCAGAACAATCCATCCCTTTCAAATAGAAGATGTTGAATGATACAAATGGAGTCTCCTAAGAATATTATATAGCTTAAAGAATGAAATATTCCCTCCAAAAATTTTCGCGAAAATATTTCCCTCCATAAATTTTCGCGAAAATATTTCCCTCCAAAAGTTTGTTAGATTTATTTACCTTTATTATTTTATTCTACAATTCATTGAAAAACGTAAACTAAATTTCTTTATGAAATCAATCACTGAAATTCAAATTGTAAACTACAACTTCTATATTAATTATTCTAATAGTTAAAGTATATAATATTTACTAAAAAACTATTTTCTTTTTAATTTTTATAATATATTCTAAAACAAATTAATCCTACATTCAATCCATTGTAAAATAACTCTACAATATTCGCTCTATAATAATTTAAAACAAATTATCCCACATTAATCGTACAGAAAAACATCTTCGTAATTTCACTTATATATTAAATTTCGTTATCACTATTACTTACCTCACATCCAAGTTTTCTGAAGTTCGTTGAAAGACTTGTGAATTTGTGGAGCAGCTATATTGCTATCAACAACATATTCAACGAAGAATTATCGCAATTGAAAGGTAAGTTCGATTTTTTTTCAAAATTTTCATATTAAATTAATTTAACGAAGAAGATTTTTTTTTTTTAATTAATAATTTTTCCAAGCCAAGATAACAATTATGTCAATCGTGAGCATGGTGGGCCCAATCAAACTCAATCACCCAATAACCGTGGGTAGGCCGTCGTCATGGCCCCTTCCCCCAACCCATTACCGATCTTTCCCATTCACCCATGCCCTCTTCCCCCTTCTACCCTACCCATGCGCCAGCCCTTGCCACCCCCAACTCACCCACCCATGCACCCTTTCCCCAACTCTTCATTCCCTACCCCACAACTCTCCTCCCCATAAGCCCACCCCCTAACTCCCATTCCCCTCCAATCTCAACTCCTCCCCCGCTTCCTTAACGCCGGCCCCATGAGCCCCACCCCCTAACTCCTTCCCCCTCTGTTTCCTTCCCCGTGCCCCCTCTCCCTCCACCCCCTTCTGCCCCCCCCACCACCCGCACCCTACCCCCCCCTTCTGCCCCTACCCCTACCGCCCCCCATCCGCCCCCCACACCCTAACCCCTACCCTTACCCCCCCCGCTACCCTTACCCTCCCCCCACCCCCTACACCCTACCCTTTACCCCCCCATCCCCTACCCTTACCCATCCCCCCCTACCCCTTACCCGCGCCCTACCCTTACCCCCCCCCCATCCCCCTACCCCCCCTACCCGCGCCCTACCCCCCCCCATCCCCCCTAACCCCTAGCCTCGAAATTATAGAGTGATAACATAAGTGTTGCGAGGTCTGCGGGAACCCATTCGTGACAAGCTGATGTATCTCCTTCTAGCATACTCTTTAATTTTAGCCTCCTCAACGAGTTATACAAGTCATCTAGAAACTTACACCAGAAGATCTCGTACTGATCACTCACAGCCTAAGAGTACAAAATCTCTCCACTCACCTTAGCGATAGATTGGCTTTGACAAGTAGCTTGCTCTGATGTGAATCGATCTACTCTAGTATCCCACCAATCCTGAATCTCCTTCTTAAATATCGTTGTCACCATATTCCAAATCGGTTCTTGTGATTTCAGGTCCCGACAACGGAACCGTTTGTTGGCACAAAAATGTCATATGGGAAAGACCTTGGGTTTAGGCACAAGGGGCCAACAATGGTCTGTTGTAGTCTAGGACAACACTGACATTTTCACCCTACCGAGTGTTGTGGGGGAGCGCCTCCCACCCCCCCGATCCCGCCCCAAATTCGTGCTCTGAGCGAGTGCGACTCAAGAGCAGGTTGGGAGCACGCTCCCTAGAAAAAAAATGCTCCCTACATTTTCAGGAGCGTTTAGCCTTTTTTGCAATTTGTTTTATGCAGTAATGTTCCAAATGCAATTATTTTTCAAAGAAACAAATAAGTTTTGAGTGGGGCAACTTAATGATCAAGCCTATGGCCCTAGTATTGATATGCGATTCATGGTAATGTTAAATTCTTAAAGTAAATGGATGAAAATGAAGATTTCATATGGAGAAAGTGGAATTTTGGAGAAAGTGGAATTTTAGATTTCATTCAAAATCCAGCAGACTTACCAGTTTTTCAGGATTTCAGGATTGCAATGTTTCCATTGAATTTTGTCATGTATTAGGGTATGGAACTCGTATTTAATCAAGAGCACCAATCCCTCTATGTACCTTGATGTTAGTGACATTGGTTGTCGAACTACTCTATCACGACCCTCCTAAAAATGTATGCACCACTCAAACAAAATCTTGACTTGACATACTATGTTTTTTCTATCTTATGTTAATGCTTAGAGGGTGACATTAATGACAAAGATCCCTATACAGATACAGAGGTAATGAAAAATATACCTCTGGATATTAATGCTTAGAGGGTGATATTAATGACAAATATCCTGATTTTCCAACAAGACTAAAAAATTAGACATTTCTCATGGTGGAAAGAGGCCCAAGCATAAACAATAGATAATAGATTTACCTTTCTTTTATAGTTTCTAGTAGTTTTTATAACTATTGACTATTTCATATTTATTATGATCTTTTCTTTTAAACTATATATGACAATTTAAGTTTGAAGTTGGCAATTATAACTCATTAGTAATGAATTATGAATATGATGCTTCATGAATGTTGAAAGTTGTTTCATTTCATTTTACAACATTTCATTTCATGTTAGGTATTATTTGTTGTAATGGTTACACTTAGCTTACAACTACAACTTTGGTGATCAATGATGATAAATGTTATATATTGAATTTTGAAAGCTTGAAACTTTAAGGCTGATGAATCATGAGACTCAATATGTTGTATGTTACTATGTTACTAACTTGTGCACGTGGTTGATGAAGATTATAACTTCTAAATGATTGTTGTTATATGGTTCAATCTATGTTTTTTTTATGTTTTTTATATCTAATTTATAATTCTACATGTTTTTGTTGACATAGATGTATCAATATATATATATATATATATATATATATAACACTCTGAGATTCGCTCCAAACCGGGAGCTTTTGAAAATGTTGCTCCCGCACCCATTTTCACTCCCGCTCCCAAGTAACACTAACCCTTTCCTAAGGATAAGGAGTCTCACCCAAGGTGTGTTGTGACCGAAACTGAGAAGGGTTCATAAGGATATCAAGGATGACCTAACCATTACTCTACATATAGCTTAAAGCATACACTCATCATAACATTATATCACTATATAGATCACATTCATATGAGGAAAGACCTTCAACATTAAAAACCTTTAAGCAGGCCCATAAATCACAACATTACACGCAAATAATACTATGCAACTGGTCCAATTACCCATTCATATTAAATCAACAAAAGATTCATTACAATATACATTCGACATAAATCCGTGAAAAAATACATAAAATATTGTGACCACAAACTGTTCCAGATCTGAGACCAAGCCCAACATTGGTCTTCTCGCCATAGCTCCAGTCTTTTGATCGGGTTCTTCTATACCTCGGAATCCCTCAGATACCAACCTTCTTCTTCATGTTGTTCTCTCCTTTTATCTATTCCTTCGTTGCTCAAACTTCAATTTGACTGTTTCGTCCCTCAGCTGCTTCCCGTCCCCCTCCTTGTTCGCTCGACTATTTTTTCTTGTTCGTGACACATTTTCGCAACTTCCCCATGACTTCATGGTCTTTCTTACTTTCCCCGTTGCCTTCCCTGCAACCAGACTGTTGCTCCTGCCACATTTTTTTCCCTCTTCATATCTTCAAAACTTACAAAATTCTAAATGAAGACCCCAACACTTCTACAGATGGTTGTTTGAACCCCTCATATACTTGAGGAGCACATTTGGGTTCTTTGAGGAGATATCAAAAACTATTTCCATCTTCCTAAATTTCACGAAGTACTCCTATACACTCAACTCTTATATTTGCTTTAAGTAATGCCACTGAATCCACTAGTATTCTACATAACTAATAGGGTAGAAATGTGAGTTTATTAGTGTTTTTAAATCCTCCCAGTTAGTCACTAGAGGATCTCCCTCCACTCTAAAGTTTTCCATATGGATTTCTGACCAAGTGAGGGCATGGACCTCTAATTTTGGATGAGAAACACATATTTTATGTCCTTCCTCCATGTAGGGAACACTAAAATAATGCTCTAGCTATTGTAACTAGTTATTCAACCTCAAAGCATCAATATCACCTTATATGGCTTGATGTAAAACTTTATCTCCATCTTCAACAGGGACAATGAATGGTTCATGACACTTGAACTGTAATGTTCCTTTTTGTGTTCTTTCTTATTTACCCGTTTGGTTTATCCCTTATATCTAATTTACCCTTTGAGATGTCCTCTAAGTTGGAACATACATCTTCTCTGATTCCCAACTTGTTCTCTAGAGCCGCCATAAGGAGACTCATGTTGTGGTTGATATCTACAACCTATTATTTTGGCCTTCAAAATCTCTCCTCTGACACATATTGAGGTTTTTTAATAGAATTATTGATCATATCTAGGGTTGTACAACTTTATGCCTAAACCAATCTAGACCCCTTAAAAAATCCCACAAAATATCCATAACCACTTGCTTTGATACCAATATGGCTCATAAACTATCTTGGATATTATACTAGAGAGTTCATCACAATATATCGGATAAAATTATACTTAAAATACGAAATCTATAATATTAAGGTTATTTTCCTTAGACTTATGGATTTATTAAGTTACATTTTCTAGAATGCAATATATAAAATGTGGAAAATAGAGAATAAACACAAATGCAATTACTTACAACCATAAACACATATGATATGATATAGGCATGGGGGCTTCACTAGGGGAGCAATACCATAGCACGTGGGTTCATATTGGGGATATCTATTGAGGAAAATATGACATAATATATTGGGGGATATATAGGGGGTAAAGGGTTTTTATATTGGCAGGTATAAAAAATGGATCTCAAAGTTAATGAAAAACTATAAAGGGGTATAAAAAATGTTAATGAAAAAATGGATACCTACAATATGTAGTGAAAGTAGGGGTTGTTTAAATTGGGAAGGTGTATTGGGTTTGTATTGGTAGGGAGTTAAATAATGCGATTTTTAGAGGTATTTTCCAATATGTAGTCAAATTAGGGGTATTGTTTAGTATGCCACGAATACACGTGATATGCCATAGGTTCATTGAGGCTCCCGTGTGATATAGGAAACCCTTGTAGTAGAAAACGAGATTGGAAGGTGAGGCTACACTTCTATTTTATTTCTCGGAATGGAATTGGATGCAAGTATAAAGGAGGGAAACCTATGGCCCATGGGATACTATGGAATGAAAACCATTTTTTGCCTCTCTCCCTCTCTATCTAATCTCAAATTCTCTACTCATCTATGTAACAAAATGCACTAAAATAGAAAGGAACCTCTTTTCCTCAAATAGAATGGAACCACCTCCCCTCCCTCTCCCCCCCTCTGTTTCACTCTCTCCGTTGCATGCGGCCAACTAAATATGAGTTTTGCATGCTTTTATTCATTGACAACTATCTCTTCCTGCTTTCTAATGCAAATGTGAAATCCATACGTTTCAAGAATT
Organism: Pinus tabuliformis; assembly: GCA_031772625.1. Classification (NCBI taxonomy): domain Eukaryota; kingdom Viridiplantae; phylum Streptophyta; class Pinopsida; order Pinales; family Pinaceae; genus Pinus; species Pinus tabuliformis. Next base: position 560,186,365 of record CM062808.1, on the reverse strand, counting down.
TTTTTTGGCAACATTCACTTGAAATGAGAGCCCTGATAGAACTTCTTCTCATCAGATATTCTGCTCTACCCCTTGTATAACTAGAATAGTTTGCATTGATAAAAAAAGGTCTGCTCCTACTCCTCGATACAATATTTCTTGGCAACATCTCCATCATTGGATCATCATTTTTATAAGGATTTTCATCATCATTAAGAGGAATGTTATCCACACTATGATCAGCTCTGATTTTCAAATTTTGGCTGAGAGGATACCCTTCATCTTCCCCTTCTTCAGTTCTACTGTCATAGTCCTTAGAATTCAGACTAAATGGAAAATCTGACTCGATGTTTAATGGATATTCTTCCTCATGTACATTATCAGTGCTACTCTCATAGTCCATAGAATTAGGACTATGTTGAAAATGTGGCTGTTTACTTATTGAAGATGCTACATCCTGTCCTTTGTCACTGCTACCTTTATACTGATTAGAATTAGGACTAACTGCATCATCCTGTTCTTCATCACTGCTGCTCTCATAGTCCTTAGAATCAAGACTAAGAGGACATTGTGATACTCCAATCTTTTGAAAATCATCATCCCGCACTTCATAACTGTTGCTCTCATAGTCCTTAGAATCATGACTAAGAGGACATTGTGATACTCCAATCTTTTGAAAATCATCATCCCGCGCTTCATCACTGCTGCTCTCATAGTCCTTAGAATCAGGACTAAGAGGACATTGTGATACTCCAATCTTTTGAAAATCATCATCCCTCGCTTCATCACTGCTACTCTCATAGTCCTTAGAATCAGGACTAAGAGGACATTGTGATACTCCAATCTTTTGAAAATCATCATCCCGCGCTTCATCACCGCTGCTCTCATAGTCCTTAGAATTATGACTAACTGGACACTTTGACACTCCATCCTTTTGAGATTCATTATCACACTCATCATCATTGCTGCTCTCATAGTCCTTAGAATTAGGACTAAGTGGACACTTTGACACTCCATTTTTTGAAATTCATTATCACACTTTTCATCACTACTGCTCTCATAGTCCTTAGAATTAGGACTAAGTGGACACCGTGACACTCCATTATTTTGAAATTTGCCATCATGCACGTCAAAACTGTTGCTCTCATAGTCTTCAGAAATAGGACTAAGTGGACACCGTGACCCTCCATTCTTTTGAACTTCACCGTCACACTCTTCAAAACTGCTACTCTCATAGTCCTCAGAATTAGGACTAAGTGGACATCGTGACACTCCATTCTTTTGAACTTCACCATCATGCTCTTCATCACCGCTGCTTTCATAGTCCTTAGAATTTGGACTAAGTGGAATCTGTGACTCTTTATTAATTTGAAATTCTCCATCCCCTCTTGCATCAGTGCTGCTCTCGTAGTCTTTAGAATCGGGACTAAGTGGAAGAATTGACTTTCTATTCATAGTGGAAGAATTCCCGCTATATTCATCAATATGAATAGAGTTGTTACGCGATGAAGATGTTGATGGTGTATAAATTGAAACTTCACCATCAGAACAATCCATCCCTTTCAAATAGAAGATGTTGAATGATACAAATGGAGTCTCCTAAGAATATTATATAGCTTAAAGAATGAAATATTCCCTCCAAAAATTTTCGTGAAAATATTTCCCTCCAAAAATATTCGCGAAAATATTTCCCTCCAAAAATTTTCGCGAAAATATTTCCCTCCAAAAGTTTGTTAGATTTATTTACCTTTATTATTTTATTCTACAATTCATTGAAAAACGTAAACTAATTTTTTTTATGAAATCAATCACTGAAATTCAAATTGTAAACTACAACTTCTATATTAATTATTCTAATAGTTAAAGTATATAATATTTACTAAAAAACTATTGTTTTTTAATTTTTTATAATATATTCTAAAACAAATTAATCCTACATTCAATCCATTGTAAAATAACTCTACAATATTCGCTCTATAATAATTTAAAACAAATTATCCCACATTAATCGTACAGAAAAACATCTTCTTAATTTCACTTATATATTAAATTTCGTTATCACTATTACTTACCTCACATCCAGGTTTTCTGAAGTTCGTTGAAAGACTTGTGAATTTGTGGAGCAGCTATATTGCTATCAACAACATATTCAACGAAGAATTATCGCAATTGAAAGGTAAGTTCAATTTTTTTTCAAAATTTTCATATTAAATTAATTTAACGAAGAAGATTTTTTTTTTTTTTTAATTAATAATTTTTCCAAGCCAAGATAACAATTATGTCAATCATGAGCATGGTGGGCCCAATCAAACTCAATCACCCAATAACCATGGGTAGGCCGTCGTCATGGCCGCTTCCCCCAACCCATTACCGATCTTTCCCATTCACCCATGCCCTCTTCCCCCTTCTACCCTACCCATGCGCCAGCCCTTGCCACCCCCAACTCACCCACCCATGCACCATTTCCCCAACTCTTCATTCCCTACCCCACAACTCTCCTCCCCATAAGCCCACCCCCTAACTCCCATTCCCCTCCAATCTCAACTCCTCCCCCCCTTCCTTAACGCCGGCCCCATGAGCCCCACCCCCTAACTCCTTCCCCCTCTGTTTCCTTCCCCGTGCCCCCTCTCCCTCCACCCCCTTCTGCCCCCCCACCACCCGCACCCTACCCCCCCTTCTGCCCCTACCCCTACCCCCCCCCCCCCATGCCCCCCCCCCTACACCCTAACCCCTACCCTTACCCCCCCCTACCCTTACCCTCCCCCCACCCCCTACACCCTACCCTTACCCCCCCCATCCCCTACCCTTACCCATCCCCCCCTAGCCCCTACCCTTACCCCCCCCCATCCCCCTACCCCCCCTACCCGCGCCCTACCCCCCCATCCCCCCTAACCCCTACCCCTACCTCCCCCATTCCCTCCCGCCCCCTCCCCACCGCGCCAACCCCTCCCCCTCCCCGGCCCCTCCACCCACCCTGCCCACCCCTCCCCCTCCCCCGCCCACCCCGCCGACCCCTCCCCCTCCCCGGCCCCTCCCCCGGCCCCTCCCCGGCTCCTCCACCCACCCCTCCCCCGCCCCCTCCTCGGCCCCTCCGCCCACCCCTCCCCCCTCCCCGGCCCCTCTGCCCACCCCGCCCCCTCCCCGGCCCCTCCGCCTCCCCCTCCCCCGCCCCCTCCGCCCACCCCTCCCCCTCCCCCGCCCCCTCCCCGGCACCTTCGCCCACCCCGCCCCCTCCCCGACCCCCTCCGCCCGTGCAGTGCCACCCCCGGGTCGCCCCACCCCGCCCCGCCAGACTACTTTTCTGCTTGAAAACCAATTTAGCTTAGTTTCCTTGCTTACACCTTCGTCTGGTTTTGATGCTCTTTACTTCTGCAACTTTGATAGCAGCATTCGGTTAGTGATTGATTTAGCAATTCTGCTTAGCATATATGTTTAATTGGTTAATTAGGTTATGGTGTGGGTTAGCATTACATGTTGTTTTATTCAATACTACAGTAGAGTAGCTCTCTCTTAGAATAGATTTTCTCTTCTTCCATCAAAGAATTAAGCTTCTTCTGACCCTATAGAAGTCTAGCTTGGAACCCTTGGGGTCTCTTGCCAGATGAGCAGTGGCAAAAGGTAGGACCTTCACTTTTACTTGTGCATATAGCACTGTCACCTCCAAGTTTGTACGAACCCCAGGTTGATAAGTAAAGCTGGTAGCCCTGGGAGTTGCAACATTATTGTTGCAATACCTAGTCTCATCATCATCATCATTATATCTATATCTATATATATATATATATATATAAAACAGTGCTCTAAGTAAAAAATGTGCATCAGTGCGTATACTACTTGATAGAACATGGTCTTGTCCAATGGTCTTTTCCCCTTGATTTCCCTACCAAACCCACTTAAAAAAAAAACCAAGCCTACGCTCATTAACTAGCCTAATATCCATTCAGCCAACAATGCTAAATCTCAAAGAGAGAGCCCTCTATGAAGCTGGCAGGGCTAGATCCCAGCTCCAAAAGCACTTTTGATGTTACCTCTATGATTTTGTTTTTAGCCTCGAAATTATAGAGTGATAACAGAAGTGTTGCGAGGTCTGCAGGAACCCATTTGTGACAAGCTGATGTAGCTCCTTCTAGCATACTCTTTAATTTTAGCCTCCTCAACGAGTTATACAAGTCATCTAGAAACTTACACCAGAAGATCTCGTACTAATCACTCACAGCCTAAGAGTACAAAATCTCTCCACTCGCCTTAGCGATAGATTGGCTTTGACAAGTAGCTTGCTCTGATGTGAATCGATCTACTCTAGTATCCCACCAATCCTAAATCTCCTTCTTAAATATCGTTGTCACCATATTCCAAATCGGTTCTTGTGATTTCACGTCCCGACAACGGAACCGTTTGTTGGCACAAAAATGTCATATGGGAAAGACCTTGGGTTTAGGCACAAGGGGCCAACAATGGTCTGTTATAGTCTAGGACAACACTGACATTTTCACCCTACCGAGTGTTGTGGGGGAGCGCCTCCCACCTCCCCGATCCCGCCCCCAATCCGCGCTCTGAGCGAGTGTGACTCGAGAGCAGGTTGGGAGCACGCTCCCTAGAAAAAAAATGCTCCCTACATTTTCAGGAGCGTTTAGCCTTTTTTGCAATTTTTTTTATGCAGTAATGTTCCAAATGCAATTATTTTTCAAAGAAAAAAATAAGTTTTGAGTGGGGCAACTTAATGATAAAGCCTATGGCCCTAGTATTGATATGCGATTCATGGTAACGTTAAATTCTTAAAGTAAATGGATGAAAATGAAGATTTCATATGGAGAAAGTGGAATTTTAGATTTCATTCAAAATCCAGCAGACTTACCAGTTTTTCAGGATTTCAGGATTGCAATGTTTCCATTGAATTTTGTCATGTATTAGGGTATGGAACTCGTATTTAATCAAGAGCACCAATCCCTCTATGTACCTTGATGTTAGTGACATTGGTTGTCGAACTACTCTATCATGACCCTCCTAAAAATGTATGCATCACTCAAACAAAATCTTGACTTGACATGCTATGTTTTTTCTATCTTATGTTAATGCTTAGAGGGTGATATTAATGACAAAGATCCCTATACAGATACAGAGGTAATGACAAAGATACCTCTGGATATTAACGCTTAGAGGGTGATATTAATGACAAATATCCTGATTTTCCAACAAGACTAAAAAATTAGACATTTCTCATGGTGGAAAGAGGCCCAAGCATAAACAATAGATAATAGATTTACCTGTCTTTTATAGTTTCTAGTAGTTTTTATAACTATTGACTCTTTCATATTTATTATGATATTTTTTTTAAACTATATATGACAATTTAAGTTTGAAGTTGGCAATTATAACTCATTAGTAATGAATTATGAATATGATGCTTCATGAATGTTGAAAGTTGTTTCATTTCATTTTACAACATTTCATTTCATGTTAGGTATTATTTGTTGTAATGGTTACACTTAGCTACAACTTTGGTGATCAATGACGATAAATGTTATATATTGAATTTTGAAAGCTTGAAACTTTAAGGTTGATGAATCATGAGACTCAATATGTTGTATGTTACTATGTTACTAACTTGTGCACGTGGTTGATGAAGATTATAACTTCTAAATGATTGTTGTTATATGGTTCAATCTATGTTTTTTTATGTTTTTTATATCTAATTTATAATTCTACATGTTTTTGTTGACATAGATGTATCAACATATCTATATATATATATATATATATATATATATATATATATATATATATATATATATATATATATATATATATATATATATATATATATATATATATATATATATATATATATATATATATATAACACTCCGAGATTCGCTCCAAACCGGGAGCTTTTGAAAATGTCGCTCCCGCAACCATTTTCACTCCCGCTCCCAAGTAACACTAACCCTTTCCTAAGGATAAGGAGTCTCACCCAAGGTGTGTTGTGATCGAAACTGAGAAGGGTTCATAAGGATATCAAGGATGACCTAACCATTACTCTACATATAGCTTAAAGCATACACTCATCATAACATTATATCACTATATAGATCACATTCATATGAGGAAATACCTTCAACATTAAAAACCTTTGAGCAGGCCCATAAATCACAACATTACACGCAAATAATACTATGCAACTGGTCCAAGTACCCATTCATATTAAATCACCAAAAGATTCATTACAATATACATTCGACATAAATCTGTGAAAAAATACATAAAATATTGTGACCACAAACTGTTCCAGATCTGAGACCAAGCCCAACATTGGTCTTCTCGCCACTGCTCCAGTCTTTTGATCGGGTTCTTCTATACCTCAGAATCCCTCAGATACCAACCTTCTTCTTCATGTTGTTCTCTCCTTTTATCTATTCCTTCGTTGCTCAAACTTCAATTTGACTGTTTATTCCCTCAGCTGCTTCCCGTCCCCCTCCTTGTTCGCTCGACTATTTTTTCTTGTTCGTGACACATTTTCGCAACTTCCCCATGACTTCATGGTCTTTCTTCCTTTCCCCGTTGCCTTCCCTGCAACCTGACTGTTGCTCCTGCCACATTTTTTTCCCTCTTCATATCTTCAAAACTTACAAAATTCTAAATGAAGGCCCCAACACTTCTACAGATGGTTGTTTGAACCCCTCATATACTTGAGGAGCACATTTGGGTTCTTTGAGGAGATATCAAAAACTATTTCCATCTTCCTAAATTTCACGAAGTACTCCTATACACTCAACTCTTATCTTTGCTTTAAGTAATGCCATTGAATCCACTAGTATTCTACATAACTAATAGGGTAGAAATGTGAGTTTATTAGAGTTTTGAAATCCTCCCAATTAGTCACTAGAGGATCTCCCTCCACTCTAAAGTTTTCCATATGGATTTCTGACCAAGTGAGGGCATGGACCTCTAATTTTGGATGAGAAACACATATTTTATGTCCTTCCTCCATGTAGGGAACACTAAAATAATGCTCTAGCTATTGTAACTAGTTATTCAACCTCAAAGCATCAATATCACCTTATATGGCTTGATGTAAAACTTTATCTCCATCTTCAACAGGGACAATGAATGGTTCATGACACTTGAACTGTATTGTTCCTTTTTGTGTTCTTTCTTATTTACCCGTTTGGTTTATCCCTTATATCTAATTTACCCTTTGAGATGTCCTCTAAGTTGGAACATACATCTTCTCTGATTCCCAACTTGTTCTCTAGAGCCGCCATAAGGAGACTCATGTTGTGGTTGATATCTACAACCTATTATTTTGGCCTTCAAAACCTCTCCTCTGACACATATTGAGGTTTTTTAATAGATTTATTGATCATATCTAGGGTTTTACAACTTTATGCCTAAACCAATCTAGACCCCTTAAAAAATCCCACAAAATATCCATAACCACTTGCTTTGATACCAATATGGCTCATAAACTATCTTGGATATTATACTAGAGAGTTCATCACAATATATCGGATAAAATTATACTTAAAATACGAAATCTATAATATTAAGGTTATTTTCCTTAGACTTATGGATTTATTAAGTTACATTTTCTAGAATGCAATATATAAAATGTGGAAAATAGAGAATAAACACAAATACAATTACTTACAACCATAATAACATATGATATGATATAGGCACGGGGGCTTCACTAGGGGAGCAATACCATAGCACGTGGGTTCATATTGGGGGATATCTATTGAGGAAAAAATGACGTAATATATTGGGGGATATATAGGGGGTAAAGGGTTTTTATATTGGCAGGTATAAAAAATGGATCTCAAAGTTAATGAAAAACTATAAAGGGGTATAAAAAATGTTAATGAAAAAATGGATACCTACAATATGTAGTGAAAGTAGGGGTTGTTTAAATTGGGAAGGTGTATTGGGTTTGTATTGGTAGGGAGTTAAATAATGCGATTTTTAGAGTTATTTTCCAATATGTAGTCAAATTAGGGGTATTGTTTAGTATGCCGCGAATACACATGATATGCCATAGGTTCATTGAGGCTCCCGTGTGATATAGGAAACCCTTGTAGTAGAAAGCGAGATTGGAAGGTGAGGCTACACTTCTATTTTATTTCTCGGAATGGAATTGGATGCAAGTACAAAGGAGGGAAACCTATGGCCCATGGGATACTATGGAATGAAAACCATTTTTTTCCTCTCTCCCTCTCTATCTAATCTCAAATTCTCTACTCATCTATGTAACAAAATGCATTAAAATAGAAAGGAACCTCTTTTCCTCAAATAGAATGGAACCACCTCCCCTCCCTCTCCCCCCCTCTGTTTCACTCTCTCCGTCTCTCTCTCTCTCACTCACTCTCTCTCTCTCTCTCTCTCTCTCTCTCTCTCTCTCTCTCTCTCTCTCACACACACACGCATAATATGTCTCTCTCTCTCCCTCTCCTGCACTCTCTCACCTACTCACACTCTATCTCACTCTCTCTCCCCCTCCCTCCTCCTCTACCTCTCCCTCTCTAGATATCCCTTTCTCTCACCCTCTATCTTTCTCACTCTCTTTCACACACACACACACTCCCTCTCTCTCTTTCTCCCTTTTTCTATATCTCTCTCTCACACGCAAACACACACACACACATACACACCCACTCTCTCTCTTATCTTCTCTCTTTCTCTCTGTCTCTCTTCCTCTCCCTCTTTCTAGCTTTCTCTCCCCCATTTTCTCTCACCCTTTATCTTTCCCTCTACCTCCCTCCCTCTCTCTTTTCCTCCCTCCTTCCCTCTCCCTCTCTCCTTCTCCTCCTTCTCTGCTATCTCTTTCTAACTCTCTCCCTCCTCTACCTCTCTTCCCGCTCCTCTCTCTCTCTCTCTCTCTCTCTCTCTCTCTCTCTCTCTCTCTCTCCATCCCTTTCCCTTTCTCTATCCCCATTTCTTGATCTCTTTCTCTTTCCCTCCCTTGTTGTCCCCCTCTCATCCTCTCCCACACTCCCTTTCTTTGTCCCTCTCTCCTTCTCCTACTTTTCATCTCTCTTTCTCTCTCTCCCTCTCCTTATCCCCCTCTCTATATCTCCCCCTCTTCTACTCTCCCCTTGTCCTGCTCTCTTGCTCTCCCTATATTTCCCTCTCTCTCCTAATTTCTCCTATTCTCTGTCTCTCTTACTCGCTTACTCTTGCGCTCTCTCAATCACTCTCCCATGCTCTCTCTCTCTTTCTCTCACTTACTCTATCTATTTCTCCCCCTATCCATCTCTCTCACTCTCTCCTACTCTCTCCTTTTTCGTTCTCTCTTGCTCTATCTTTCTCTCTCTTTCTTTCTCCCCTTCTCTATCTCTCATGTTGCCTTTCACAATCTCTATCACTCTCTCTCTCCCCCCTTCTATCTCTCTATCTCTCTATGTATCTCTATATCCATTTTGCTCACTATTTCTATCCCTCTCCCCCTCACTCTCCCCCTATCTCTCTCCCTTTCTCTCTTATTTTTCTCTTGATTTTTATCATTCTCTCTCTCTCTCTCTCTCTCTCTCTCTCTCTCTCTCTCTCTACCTCTTCCTCCCTCTCTCCCTCTCACTCTCTCTCTCCCTCTCCATTCATCTCTCTCCCTCTCCCTCTCCCTCTCCCTCCCCCTCTTCTTCGCTCTTTCCCTCCCCATCTCCATCGCTCTCTCCCTCCCCCCTTCTCTATTTCCCTCTCCCTGCCTTGATTTCTCTCTCCTTCACTCCCTTTACCTCCATCTCTCTTTCTCTTTCTCTCCCTCACTCTCTCTCTACCTTTCTCTCCCCCTCCCACCGTACAAGGAAAATACCCTCTAACGGAGGTTTTTGCAGAAGCCCCTATTAAAATAGCCTAAAAATCTATTTTTAGTTGAGGTCGCTAGTGGATTTGCCTGGGAAGATGTTTTAGTGGATTTTTTTTAATTTGCACTAGTGCATATACTACTCAATAGAACTAGAAAAGGGTTCAATTATAAAAATTGTTGGTCATAAAATTCATTTTTCCCAATACGGTGCTATACTGTAACGATGAACCGGTGCTAAACTAGTACATTTATACCCTAATTCATACACGATATAGTGCACCATTATGGACTTTTAAACTTTAAAATAATAATGTACTTATTATCTTATACGCATTGATGTTGTTAATTGAACTAAAATTAGTGTGTAATAGAGAGTGGTGCACCATTGAAGCGTTACTTTTAATGCAAATAGAAACAATAGTGCACCACCTATATATGGCACATCGATCCTTATACTAGTTGATAGCAATTGACAAAGGTTAAAATTTAAAAAATCTCGGTTGTAAAATTGTTTTCACCATTTTGCTGTTATATTCCCATGAGGTATCAGTGTTCTTAATGTATTCAAACACCCCAGTACATAACTACGAATGCACCACTGCTTATACTACTTAATAGCACCAAAAAAAGGTTAATTTTAAAAAATGTTGATATTAAAATTCTTTTCTTCATTTTAGTTTTATATTCACACAAAGCTTCGGTGTTGTTTGTGTATTCAAATTCCCTGGTGCGTACTCACCAATAGAATCACTACAGGGTTTTTAACTAAAAAAAAAAATTGTTGCACTTGGAAATTGTACACATTGATGTTGTTACAAGAACACATCAAATAGGTTTAAATAAAAAAACTTATTGGTCGTAAATTTCATTTTTACCTTTTACAGTGTTGTAGAGATTTGAAGCATCGGTGCTACTCTTGCCTCACTCAAGTGCCCCATCGTCGATGCTTCCCTTTCTCACCATCCTTCTGCCCCGTGCTCAGTGCATGGATTTCGAATTTTTCAAACGATGGTGAAATTTGTTTTTTTCATTTACATGTCAACTATGCCTCCCCGATGAGTAAATGTTCAGGTAATGTCTATGTTTCTCTCTAATTTAAATTTTTAGTGGATTAGAATTGTAAATTAGGTCCATAAATCCACTTTTTTTTATTTTTTTCCCCTACGAGGTGCATTCAACAGGTTTGACTCCCATCGGTAGCGATGCGACTTTTAAATTTATAGGGTGTACTATGCATGTCAATGCGTTTGGTAAATGAAAATGGGACAAGAAAAGATATAATTTTTACATCAGTGCATACGGTAAAAGTTACTCCCAGTGTGTTTTTATTTACCAAATGCACCACATGCATAATATAAAAAAATATAGCTTACTGCATTCGATAGCCAAAACATTTCGTTTCAGTGCGAAAAGGTTATATGTACAAACCAGTGCACAATGTTGTCTCGATGCATTGTGTTGAAAGTAAAACTAACCAATTTGTTTCTCTGTATGTGAACCAAAAGCAGTGTGTCATCTGGATGTACGCACTGTGGCTAATGCTTTCATGTTTTATGGCACACCATTTTGAGTGAATTTTTTATTTCTTCGCACACCGAGGATGATTATTTTTAATTGAAAGTTATATGTCCATATTTATAAATACATTTCTCATTTAATAAAAAAATAATGTTTTATATATGAGGCTAATGTATTTTATATGTCAATCATGTAGCAAAGACATCAACAGAGGGAGCAACAAAAAAATATGAGAAAATGGTAGTGTTATGAAACCAACTCAAGAAAAGATAGAAAAGATAGATCAACGCCTTAGAATTCAGCCTCTTCGAGGGGAAACCTCCTTTACATTACATGAATGAACAATTCTTGGATGATACAAATGAAAAGACCTCCTTTCTATATATAGGATTCTAAGGGGTTATAACATAATCAGAGCCAACATAACAATAATAATGTAAGGGCACAATAATAACAATAGTGGGCTTCTATGGGGCACAATAGTAACAATATGGGCATTACATGGGTACATCAATATAATAAGCGGGTTATACTAATAACAATAAGGGGTTACACTAGTAGTATAGGGGCCTAACATGCCCCTCTCCTTCAAAAAGCGTTGTCCTCAATGCTTGAGTAGTTCTTGATGCTTCTGTATAAAATTCTTGTCCTCCCATGTGGAATATTCAGTGGGTAAGTTCTTCCACGTGATGAGATACTCTGAAATTGATCGATTTCGTAGCTGTCGGGTTCTTGTTTCTATGACTGCTCCAGGTTCCAATATGATTTTTCCTTCCTCTTCAATTTCTGGCAATATTGCTTGAATTGGGATCTTTTGCAACTTTTGAATAAGTGGCCATACTTCTTCGTCCTTCTTCCATTCATCCCTTGCTTCGTTTATCCAATTTGGTTGGATAATATAAATAGCACAAAACAATGCTTCCACATCCTCATCCTTGAAGAGTCTTCCCATTCGGTAAGGTCGCCATTTTTTAAGTGCATGTAGCATTGCCAACATTTCCTTCTCATAAATAGCTTGCTTGAGATGTAGCAGTAAAAATACCCAATCACCTACATCAAAACATTTTTCACTACGATGTTGATCTACCTGTTGTTTCGTTTGATTTTGCACCGAAGTGGCGTTATCCTTTAAAAGTTGGAGAACTTGCTGTTGATGCTCGATGTGATCTTTCTCTGCTTGAACCTTTTTCTTCTTGATATGTCCTTCTATCTTTTGAGGAGTGGTAATTTCTTCCAGTCCTTTATAAGATATGGTCGGATTCATTTCTTGATGCTCGATGTGATCTTTCACTTCTTGAACATTTTTCTTCTTGATGTGTCCTTCTATCTTGATAGTTTGAGGAGTGGTAATTTCATCCATTGAATTACAAGATATGGTTGGATTCATTTCTTCTTTCTCGCTGTGATCTTTCACTTCTTGCACCTTTTTCTTCTTGATATGTCCTTCTATCTTGATAGTTTGAGGAGTGGTAATTCTTGCCAATGCTTTACAAGATATGGTCTGATTCATTTCTTCTTTCTCTGGGGTGGTGTCCTGGCGTATATCCACTTCTTTTGATGTTTCTTGATCCTTTTCTTCCTCCTCTTCATATTCTATGTAAAATAATTTCTTCTTAGCACACCTATGACCTTTAGTGCATTTGCTATCACAATTGTAACAAAGCCCTTTTTCTCTTTTTTCTTCCAATTGTTGTGGTGTAACCCTTGTAGGTTGTGGAAGGCTGGGAGAAACAACACTTCCATCTTTATAGTTGTGAGGGGTATGCTTCCTGGTTTCCATAATTTTGCTTTCCATTATGTCACAAATCCCTTTTACTCTTTCCAATTTTTGTGGTGTTGCTCTAAAGAAGGTGTTGCTCTTTGTATCCTCATAATGTGCTAGCATTTCCTCCATGAAAATTGACCACGTAACAAGTTTTTTACGAGAACAGATGGAGACAGAAAAATGATCTGGTTCTAAATATGAAGATGAAATACATACCTTTTGTAACAGTTGTACACCATGTAGATCAAAATATTGCTCCATCTGAAGTATCCAATTTACCGGATCCTTGCCATCAAACTTCCTCATCTTGCTTTTTCTTGATTTTAGGATCTCGACCTTGAAACGATTGTAACTCTGTACTTTTAGATCTTTAAGTTCTGAAAATGTGAAATATAGTAGCCCTCTGTGTCCTCTTTCCAATGCCACCAGTCTAATCCAAATTGGATTCTCTAAGAAAGATTTATGCACAATCTCCCAAGATGACCTGATTATAGACCTTTCCAGAAGAGCGAAATTGTATGAAGTGCCACGTGTCACTGTTTCAACCTTTGGATCTGCAAAATGCATACAAGAAACTACAGTCCGTCCTCTTTCTATACCTTCTTATGAAATTTCAATCCGATCCCCAGAGAGAAAGTTATGACGATTTTTCCAAGGTCACCTGTTTTGAATGTAATTCAGGGGTCTGCAAACAGACCAACTTCCTCAAATCATATCTCCGCAAACCTCGCATGAAAAGATCTGAAATTTGGACCCAAGGTTCAGCGCAATTTCTTCTCAAATGGGTTTTTTTTTGCGACTTCTAAAACGTCACAGAAAAAAAAGTTATAGTGAAAATGCCACGATGACCTGTTTGGAGCAGCGAAACCCTAGAATCCAAAGCTCTGATACCAAATGTTATGAAACCAACTCAAGAAAAGATAGATCAACGCCTTAGAATTCAGCCTCTTCGAGGGGGCAACCTCCTTTACATTACATGAATGAACAATTCTTGGATGATACAAATGAAAAGACCTCCTTTCTATATATAGGATTCTAAGGGGTTATAACATAATCAGAGCCGACATAACAATAATAATGTAAGGGCACAATAATAACAATAGTGGGCTTCTATGGGGCACAATAGTAACAATATGGGCATTACATGGGTACATCAATATAATAAGTGGGTTATAATAATAACAATAAGGGGTTACACTAGTAGTATAGGGGCCTAACAGGAAGACCAATACAATATGGTCTGACCGTGGGAGGCATGAGAGAGATCTTTCTAACGATGTGTGGAAGTATGAAAATGGCACCTTGGATCGAGAGATAGAGCAGTCAAATTTGGTGACCCCAATATCAAGATATAGTTAGAGGTGGTTCGATGAGCTTTAGAGTGCAACCAAAGTTAGCACAAGTGCAAAACCTAGTGGCAAAGCGACCAAAGAATGGATCGGGCCCACGTGGAAGCCACAACAGTAGTGGGAAGAAAAAACCCACCTGACAACCTGGCCCAACAATATTACCCTGACACAATCCTTTTGATGCATAGGTCGAAGCAACTGGGATGAAAAGAGCGAGTGAAGCCCATTCGGAGGCAGTACCCCAGTAGTATAGTTTTAGAGTAAAAAAGAAATGAATTGGGCAGAAGACACCAAGACAGGAAAGTAAAGAGGCAACCAATAATATTTGAGTGGAGGATCCCACTCTCCCTCTCCATGACTCTCTCTCTCTCCCCTTTGCTCCCTCACTCTCTCTCTTTGTCTCTCCCTCTCCACCCCTCTCTCTCTCACCCCCCCGTCTCTCTCCCTCTCTCTCTCACGCACTATCCTATCTCTCTCTCTCTCTCTCTATCTATCTATCTCTCTCTCCCCCCACACTCTCTCCTCCCTTCTCTCTCTCCCCCTGCTCTCTCTCTCCGCACCTCTCTCTCTCTCTACCCCTCCCCCCGCTCTCTCTCTCTCCTCCCATGCCCTCGCTCACTCTCTACCTCTCCCTCCCTCCTCCCCACTCTCTCTCTCTCTCTCTCTCTCTCCCATCTCACTCTCTCCCCCCCGCTCTCTCTCTCTCCCCTCTCTCTCTTTCTCTCTCTCCCTCCCCCCCTCTCTCTCTTTCGTTCCCCCCTTCTCTCTTCCACACCCTGCTCTCTCTCTCTCTCTCCCTCCCTCTACCCCCCCTCTCCCTGCTCCTCTCTCTCTCCCTCTCCCTCTCTCTCTCCCTCCCTCCCTCTACGCCCCCCTCACCCTATCTCTCTCCCTCTCCCTCTCCCTCTCAATCTCCTCCCTCTCCCTCCCTCTCTCTCTCCCTCTCTCCCCCTCCCTGTCCCCATCTCTTTGCCCCATATTTATCTCTCTCTCTCCTCACCCCCCGCTCTCTCTCCCCCTCACTCTCTCGCTCTTTATCTCTCTATCTCCCTCTCTCTCTCTCTCCACCCATCTCTCCCCCTCTCTCTGTCTCCATCCTCCCCGCTCTCTCCCTTTCTCTCTTCCCCATCTCTCTCTCTCTCTCCATCTCTCTATATCTATCTCTCCCCCTGCCTCTCTCTCTCCCGCTCGCTCTCTCACACTCTCTCTTTGTCTCTCCCCCTCCCACCCTCTCTCTTCCTCTCTCTCTTGCTCACTCTCCTCTCTCTCTATATCTCTATCTCTCTCCCCCCCCTCTCTCTCCCCCCTCTCTCTCTCCTCTCTCTCTCTCCCCTCTCTCTTCCCCCACTCTCTCCACTTTCTCTCTCTCCCCCCACCTCTCTCTCTCTCTCTCTCTCTCTCTCTCTCTCTCTCTCCCAGCCTCTCTCTCTCGCCCTCCACACTCTCTCTGTCTCTCTCCCTCCCACCTCCCCACTCTCTGTCTCTCTCTCTGTCTCTCTCTCTCTCTCTTGTTGTGGGGAAAAGTATCCGACTCGGATGACCCTATCCCTACTCTAAGGGTGACAGTCCTTAGCAACAACTGAAAGTAAAGCTTTGATATTTTCCTTTATGAAAGTACAGAGAAGGAAGAAAAGATTGACCAACCGGTGTCTTTCGCTTTTGTCGATCCTGTCCTCTCTCTTTGTCTCTTGTTCCCAGCTCCTTGCTCCCTTTGCCGGCCTAGCTACACACAGATCCTGCACAAACAAGAGAAGGAAACTACAAGAAACATGTACTCATAACTGATGCATGGATTAGAGTGAATCAGATATACAAGTAAATACAATACATCAATGCAATACAAGTATATAGGAGAACATTCAGAGCTTTATTGATAGAAGTAAAAGGGTTCTGAGAAGGTTACAACCATCAATGGCTCCAATCCAGCAGAACCTCCCCAGCAGCAAGAAATCTCCTCTTCACCTCTATAAAAGCAATCACCCAATAGCTCTAACTGTAAACCAACAGCACTTCCTTGCTTTGCACAAAATTCCAGCCTCCTTAGACCTCATAGAAGAGCTCTATATATAGGAGAGAAGAAGAGAGGATGAGTCAGCTTGAGGCTGGCATGAAGCTGACTAGTGTCCTCTCCCTCTTCAGTTAAACTTCAGTTCTTGAGTCCACTTGGAGATCCTTGCTTACACATGGAGATCAAGTACCTCTTACTCATCACAGGGCGAATCCCATGAACCAAGTGTCAGTTTGGAAGCTTCCTAGGCAATTGACACCTTGCAGAATGACTGTGCCACTTGGCCAATCTCGCCCAGCGCAGGTAGCCTTCATTAGATTTGACTTTCAGCGCAGGTACAAGGAGGAGCAGTTGCATTCCAGCGCAGATGCTCAGTGGAGCAGCTGACATGATCAAAAAATAGCCCGTTTCTGAGTGTTTTCAGGTGGAGAACTGATGGGAAGTGCTGTGGTTCGCTGACCTTGTTCTTCTAGGGGTAAGAACAACATGTTTAGGGACTGAGGATCCCTGTAATTATTGACATTTCATGCTCCATGCTGCGAGGCACAAAAATGTCTATAACAGTTGCCCCCTAAAGTATGAGGCCGTTTATCGGGTGAAATGCTTTATCTAGAGGGTCCGAAGTTCATTCCAGTGCTGAGGAGGTGCCCTGTAATACAATACAATACAATACATTACTTTTCATTCTGATTTCATGATCTAGCTGAGGCGGGCATTCCCATGCTCAACTTTATAAATACATTTTGGTACATAGAACAGACGATCGTCTGATAGTAGACTGATAATTCTCTGCTGAAATTATCATCCTTTGAGTAGGATGATCATCTGCTGCAATGATGTACATGACAAATGCTTTTATATTTCCGGAATATGTATCGCAGCCCGGATGGATGAAACTAGATCCGGGGTCTTCAAACTCGTTCGATCTTCACTCTAAGTACAAGTCGATCCATGTGAGAATTTCGCTGAAGTCGAACATGGAAAGACATCGCTTGATTACCGGTCAATGATGAAAACCGTTAACAAGCGCGAGAGGAATCACCGATAATGATAATGACCCTCAAGGTACTGCAGTACAATTCACGTGGCGTGAATAAAGGACTTGGCGTCGAACGCCACGCAAAATCTTCTGGTCGAAGGTCATTGATGTATACCTGTCGCCGGAAGTGAGAAACTTGCCATTGAGGCATGCAAGCTTCAAAGTACTGATGGGGTTGTTCCTAGATCAACTTCTTGGATAATGAGCTGAAGTCGACAAGAAGCGATCCGTCAAAGGAGGGCCTTAATGAATCCCACATCAATGACACGGAACGGAGCTAATGATTTTAGTGGAGGTGAAAACAAACTGTGATATATGATTCAGGGTGGCGATCATGAATGGATGAAGGATAATGTATGGCAGTGGATGGGACACGGTTGACACTTTCAGAATGACCTCTCTTGAACATATAACGACACTGATGTGATGGATCGGTAGCATTACTCCAAATGTGGATGGTTTGGCGAAGACCATGGTGATGAGACCGGTGAATGAAACAACCCAACCCGATGTGGAACGGAGGAAAAGTGTCATGTTCAAGAGCGACTTGCTACCATTAAGCTTTGATGTTCTCCCAATTTTTCCCCAGTCATTTCTAACCAGTACCTCTTTATTTTTGTCAAGCTTGAGGAGGATAACATATGCTTGTTCTATAACCTGCCCTTCGGGCAAGCCCATCGCTATGATTTAACGAGCTTAGCGATAGGGAAACTCGTTCTCGTCTAAAGACAAGTTTGTCGCTATTTAATCATTTTAACGAGTCTAACGACAAAGAAAACTCGGTCCTTTTCATTTTTAGAGAGTCTGAAAAGGTACAGAAAGTTAACTCCATAATTCCTTTTTCGTCATCTAATCCCTTAAGTCCGAAAAAGTATAAAACAATACAGAAGGGATGAGTTTTCGATTGCTTTAACGAGCCGAACAAAACAAGTGCTCGATCTTTTTGTGCAATAATCCCTCAGGTCCAAAAAGATTAAAATCTAGAGGAGGGATAGCGTTCCGGTCGTTTAACGAGCTGGAAGGCCAAAACTCGGCAAACTTTTCATATTTTACGAGTCAGTGAAAAGAGCTCAAAGAAGACTCGTCTTTTGAGGAACGAGTGATAAACAGGGATAGCAGCAGATTCCAGGTACAAATTGGAATTTTCCAATCACGGTAGTGTCACAAGGATGGCTAGATGAAATCACTCTTCGCAGATGCTCCTCAAAATGGGTAAACACACATATGGGGGTGAACGACCGGCCAAATGATAGTGGAGGTGATGGATGAAAACACGACCAAGGCTTTTAAGGCTGATAAATTTACGATCGCAATGGTTATTTACCGAGATAGGTTCATTTTTTAATGAGCTTGAACTCTGGTGGAAACTTTTGCTCACACTTTTCTATTTTTTAACGAGCATAAATTCCGTGGTAAAACTGCTCGATTCATGGTCAATTTGATTTTTTACTTTTACTAGCTTTTCTCTTTTCAAATGTAGTACTTCACCATCAATTGCTGCAACAAATTTTGTTAGAAATGGACAACATTTGCATGAAAATGAGATTATAACCCTAATATTTAACTTTAAACTGTGTAAAAAGTCATAAAAAGGTGTTTTTACCTCTCATTTACCATTTCATTCCCATTTTGCTTGTTGGAGCTCTGGAGGTGCCTCTTCTTCCTTGATTTTCACCAGCTGATTTCGGGAGATTCTGTGGACGATTTTCGGCGCCGTTTGGACCAGGTAGGAGCTAAACCTTAGCCCTTCACTTTCATGGTTTCCTTTTTCAGTTTCATGCACATTTTTCAGGGTTTCTGGGCCCCAGGGGTTTCATCAGGGCGCCCTGGTATCAGCGCAGGTTCTCCTTTCGAAACTTGCGCTGTATTTCAGGTAGTCTTAAGGCAGACTACGCCTCAGCGCAAGGGGGAGACTCTCTGCCTGCGCTGGGCCTAGAAAAACTGATCCTGCATGTGTTTTTTGATGATTTTTCGCCAGTTTTTCATCAAAATTAGGAACTTACTCCTTCTCTTGTTTGCTTGCAGGGAACTTTGAACAAAATGTCCCTTACATGGCGAGAACGAGAACATGAAGCAGAGGACATGGTTGCACTCCATGATCCGGTCACGGTGAACGCGCTTCGGAACTGTGGCCTACTGAAGTTCTTCCGTATCTCTAGCATGAGAGCACAGATTTCCTTACTGCAGTACATGCTTGATGCTTGGGATCCTGTTAACCAAGTATTCCAGATTAGGGGGAAAACCATCCCCTTGACCATAGAGGACATGTACTTCTTGACTGGGTTGTCAAGGCGGGGTGCTCCCATTTCTTTGTCAGGTACGGTTCGAGGGACTGATTCCACCAGAGACTGCATTCGTCAGTATTGCCGGGAAGGTTCACAACCGAGCAAAGACGGCAAGATCAATATCCGTGACATCACTGACAGGTCTCTTAGGTCCATTCTATTTACCATTGGTAGGATGGCCGGTAGCGCAGCTTTGCATGTTGCCAACAGATCTTATATGCAGCACGCCTTGGAGTGTCTCCAACCGAAAGTGTTTAACTGGTGTGATGCAGTACTTGTTCAGATGAAAAGTCAATTGACCAAGGTAAAGGACGGGAGGCTGAAGAACTTTGGATTTGGTTCTATTCTGACTGCCTTCGCCTTGGAGAAAATCCCATTGATGCAGCCTCAGTACATCATACTTGACTTGCCTTCTCCGACCGAGCCACGCATGCAGAGGTGGGTTGACCACATGTCCCGACATGCTGGTCAACCTCAGATTACTTTCACTGAGGCCTTCTTTAGGTGGTTCGAGCGTCAGGAGATGGCGTTTTCTGAGTATCCATATGTGGGTATGGACTACCGAGGTGACCCGGACTTGGTGCTACCGGATGGCGAGCAATGGGGCGCTATTGGTAAAATTTCTGACCATATCACTATTTATTGTTTTTACTCATGATGTTACTGTGTAAAACTGATCAAACTCTTGGGTGCATGCAGATGTTGGTCCTGTTCGTCCAGCAGCTCGTCCACGATCGCCAGTTGCTGCCCCAGCAGCAGAGCCTGCTAGGCGAGTTGTTATTCGCGACCTTGGTGATACTGAGATACTTGCAGCTGTGCAGGAGCAGGTTGAGAGCCTTACTCGTGGTCTTCCGGATGTACAGATTGACGAGTTACCTTTACAGTTGCAGCGGCACACTATTGGCGTGCCTAGACGATGGACTCGTCTCTTGCGCATGATTGCACAGACCGTGACGTACTATCATGAGCACCACTAGGCTAGGGTGCCCCCTAGCATCTTTTGAGTTCTAGGTCATACGACCAATTTTGTTTTGATTACAGCACATTATGTACAAACTATAAACAGCTTTATATATTTTGATTTTCGGGGTTTATTTTGGTTTATTTGTGATCCACTTGCATAGCACCGATGCATCTCTTTTTATATATGTTGCAAATGTCTATCTAATACATAGTTTGCTAATGAATCTGTTAATGTGTTCAAGTTTCTGGAAATATGCTGGTATTGAATTGAATCAAACTCTCTTTCCAAAATCTTAACCCTTAGAAACATTCGATAAATGGCTGGATTGCGGACTGAATATATACCAGTGAGTTGTAGTATCACAAGTTGTGAGTCTAGCCTAACAATTAGTCGGCGTATACCATGAGCGACGGTATCAGAGAGGAGTTCAATCAACGCGCTATACTCAGCGATGTTGTTCGTCGACTGTCCAATACACACACCTCTGAAACTCACTAACTCGCCGCTTGGATCAAAAATGGCCCAGGCTGCGGAGGACAAATTCCACGTACTACGACTCGCTCCGTCGGCATATCCCACATATGTTTCAGAATAATTCGACATCTGCAACAAACGAGAAGGGTGGATTACTAAACCGAAACAAACACTTTAGCGAAAACAAAATACAACAAAAGCACTCAGGTTACTATTCAGGCATAGTAACGCTTGAGGTACAACCCGTTGCGGGGTTGCGCCAGTGGTATCCCGTCATAATCCATTAACTCGTAGGCTCCTTTTGCTAACACCCTTTTAACAATATAAGGACCCATCCATAAGGACTTAAATTTTCCTGCTCCTAATTTGTCGGATTCTTGGTTGTAAAGCAAAACCAAGTCACCCTCAGAGAAGATACAAGGTTTGACATTTTTGTCGAACTGCGCCTTGACTCGTTTCTTATGGGCTTCGTTCGCCAAAGCGGCGTCACGACGGTTTTCATCCAACTGGATCAATTCCAAGAAACGAGCCTCTTCTTCTAAGGTTCCGGGGAGGAGGTCAATTGCGAGTTTAAGAGATGAAATTTCACACTGGATCGGTAAGACTGTCTCCAGGCCATACACCAATTGGAATGGTGTGAACCCAGTGGCGTTCTTTACCGAGGTTCGGTAAGCCCACAATGCTGAGTATAGGAGTAGGTGCCATCTTCTTTTGTGAACCCCGATCATCCTTTGCAACATACGCTTCAGGACCTTGTTGATTGCCTCAACTTGTCCGTTGGCTTGTGGATAATATGGGGTAGAGCTATTGTGTGATAGCCCTAGTTTGGCAGCTAACTCAACCATCATGTGATTGCGAAAATGCGATCCATGATCTGTCACTATAGCCTGCGGAACGCCGAACCTGGCGACTACATGATTAAAAAAGAAAAGGGCAGCTGTTTCACCAGTGTTATCCAATGTAGGCATCGCCTCGGCCCATTTGGTAAAATAGTCAACAGCGACTATAATATACCCATGCCCCCCGGTCGAGGTGGGGTTACATTGCATGAAATCGATGCCCCACTTGGCGAAAGGCCCAACAGCAACTATAGGCTGCAAAGGTGCGGGCGGTCTCCTGGTTTTGCTATCAAAGATCTGACACGCATGGCAACTTCTGACAGCTATTATGCAATCTTTAAACATAGTTGGCCAGAAATATCCTGCTCGTAAGATTCTTTGTGCTGTTGCATATCCAGATTGATGCCCCCCGCACGCGCCTGAATGACAATCATTCAGGGCTTTCTCGGCCTCCTCATGGGTAAGGCACCTCCTCAGAACCGTATCGACACCACGACGGTAAAGTGTATCACCGACGATCATGTAGTCTTTAGATTGGTATCGTATACGCTTCCGTTCCGAGTGTGAGGTATTAGGCCTAAATTTTTGGGTTTGGAGATAAACAATGATGTCTCCATACCACTCATCGCTTACTGATATCAGAGATTCTGGGTTCGATCCCCAGTGGAGTCGCCAGTTTGTTGTGGGGAAAAGTATCCGACTCGGATGACCCTATCCCTACTCTAAGGCTGACAGTCCTTAGCAACAACTGAAAGTCAAGCTTTGATATTTTCCTTTATGAATGTACAGAGAAGGAAGAAAAGATTGACCAACCGGTGTCTTTCACTTTTGTCGATCCTGTCCTCTCTCTTTGTCTCTTGTTCCCAGCTCCTTGCTCCCTTTGCCGGCCCAGCTACACACAGATCCTGCACAAACAAGAGAAGGAAACTACAAGAAACATGTACTCATAACTGATGCATGGATTAGAGTGAATCAGATATACAAGTAAATACAATACATCAATGCAATACAAGTATATAGGAGAACATTCAGAGCTTTATTGATAGAAGTAAAAGGGTTCTGAGAAGGTTACAACCATCAATGGCTCCAATCCAGCAGCACCTCCCCAGTAGCAAGAAATCTCCTCTTCACCTCTATAAAAGCAATCACCCAATAGCTCTAACTGTAAACCAACAGCACTTCCTTGCTTTGCACAAAATTCCAGCCTCCTTAGACCTCATAGAAGAGCTCTATATATAGGAGAGAAGAAGAGAGGATGAGTCAGCTTGAGGCTGGCATGAAGCTGACTAGTGTCCTCTCCCTCTTCAGTTAAACTTTAGTTCTTGAGTCCACTTGGAGATCCTTGCTTACACATGGAGATCAAGTACCTCTTACTCATCACAGGGCGAATCCCATGAACCAAGTGTCAGTTTGAAAGCTTCCTGGGCAATTGACACCTTGCAGAATGATTGTGCCACTTGGCCAATCTCACCCAGCGCAGGTAGCCTTCATTAGATTTGAATTTCAGCACAGGTACAAGGAGGAGCAGTTGCATTCTAGCGCAGATGCTCAGTGGAGCAGCTGACATGATCAAAAAATAGCCCGTTTCTGAGTGTTTTCAGGTGGAGAACTGATGGGAAGTGCTGTGGTTCGCTGACCTTGTTCTTCTAGGGGTAAGAACAACATGTTTAGGGACTGAGGATCCCTGTAATTATTGACATTTCATGCTCCATGCTGTGAGGCACAAAAATGTCTATAACATCTCTCTCTCTCCCCATCTTTCTCTCCCACACACTCTCTCTCTGCTCTCTCTCTTTCGCTCTCTCTCCCCCCTCTCTCGCTCTCTCTCTCTCCCCCAATCTCTCTCTCTCTCTCTCTCTCTCTCTCTCTCTCTCTTGATAGCTCCCTCTCTCCCTCTCACAAATCCTCCCTCCCTCTTGCCCTTTCTCCTTATCTCTGCCCCCCCTCTCTCTCTCCCCCCTCCCCCCACTCTCTCTCTCTCTCTCTCTCTCTCTCTCTCTCTCTCTCTCTCTCTTTCTACCCATCTCTATCTATGTGTCTCTCTCTTCCCTCACTCTCTCTCTCTCTCCCCTTCTCTCTCTCCCACCCCTGCTCTCTCTCTCTCTCTCTCTCTCTCTCTCTCTATCTCTCTCTCTCTCTCTCCCTATGTCCCACCTCTCCCTGTCTCTCTCTCTCCCCCTCTCCCTATCTCTCCCCCCACTCTCGCTCTCACCCTCCCTCCCTCTTTGTCTCCCTCTCTCCCCCTCTCTCTCTCCCTCTCCCTCTCCCCCTCTCTCTCTCCCACTCCCTCTCCCCCTCTATTTGCCCCCATATTTCTCTCTCTCTCTCCCCTCTCCCCCCACCTCTCTCTCTCACTCTCCCCATCCCTCGCCTCTCTCTCCTACTCTCTCTCTCCCCAACCCTCGCCTCTCTCTCCCACTCCCCACCCCCCTCTCTCTCCCACCATCCCCCTCTCTCACTCCCTCTCTCTCCTCACTCTCTCTCTCCACCCATCTCTCCCCCTATCTCTATCTCCCTCCTCCTGCTCTCTCTCTCCCCCCCACCATCTTTCTATCTCTCTCTCCCTCGCTCTCTCACTCTCTCTCTTTGTCTCTCCCTCTCCCAACCTCTCTCTCCCTCTCTCTCGCTCCCCACCCCCTCTCCCTTCGTGTCCCTCTCCCTCTCTCCCCCCCTCTCTCTCTCTATTCCACTCTCTCCCCACACCTCGTCTCTCTCTCTCTCTATTCCACTCTCTCCCGAACCCCCTCTCTCCCCATCGCTCCCTCTGTCTCCCTCGCTCCATCTCTCTCTCTCTCTCTCACCCCCTCCCACCTCCCTCTCACCTCCACCCTCTCTCTCTCTTGCTCTTTCCACCTGTCTCCATCTAGCTCCCCCTCTCTCTCCCCCCTTCTCTCTCTCTCTCTTTCTCCCTCTCCCCCCCCACCCTCTCTCGCTCCCTCTCTCTCCACACTCTTCTCTCTCTCTCTCTCTCTCTCTCTCTCTCTCTCTCTCTCTCTCTCTTGCCTTCTCCCTCTCTCTCTCTCTCTCTCTCTCTCTCTCACCCTCCCTCCCTCTTGCCCCTGCCCTCTCTCTCTCTCCCCCCACCTCTCTCTCCCTCCCTCTCCCCCTCCCCTTGTGCTCTCTCTCTCTCTCCCTCCCTCCTCCCCACTCGCCCTCTGCATCTCTCTCTCTCCCCCCCACTCCACTCTCTCTCTCTCTCTCTCTCTTCCACCCTCTCTCTCTCAAACCCTGCCTCCCTCTCTCCCTCCCTCCCTCTCTCCCTCCCCCTTTCCCTCTTTCACTCTCTCTCCCTCTCCCCCCTCTCTCTCATGCCTCTCTCTCATGCTCTCTCTCTCTCTAACTCACGTGCTCTCCTCCCCTCTCTCCCCTCTCCCCCCTCTCTCTCCTCCCCTCACTCACTCTCTTTCTCTCTCTCTCCCCCCCTCACTCTCTTCTGCTCCCTTCTTTCTCTCTCTCTCTCCCTCCCCTTACCTCCCCGCTCTTTCTCTCTCTCCCTCCCCCTACCTCCCCGCTCTTTCTCTCTCTCTCTCCCCCCTTGATCTCTCTCCCTCTCATCCTCGCTTGCTTGATCTCTCTCTCTCTCTATCTCCCTCTCCCCGCCTCTCTCTATCCCCATCTCTCGCCCTCTCTTTGTCTCCCTCCACCCGCTCTCTCTCTCTCCTTATCTCTATCTCTCTCTCTCCCTCTCTCTCTACCCCTCCCTCTCTCTCTACCCCTCCCTCTCTCTCCCCCCCTGCGTCTCTCTCTCTCCCCCTAGCTCTCTCACTCTCTCTCTTTGTCTCTCACTCCCCGCCCTCCCCCCACTCTCTCTCTCTCTCTCTCTCTCTCTCTCTCTCTATGTTACACAGTAATTTGTCACCATCCCTGTTACTCCTCTTATCGTACCTTGGAGGACTCATCCCGGGAGTTATAAGAAGTGACAAAATCTAAAAACACTTGCATTATGTTCCCCTGAGTATGTACTTCATGTTCCCTGAAGACACCTCCTACAGATTATCCCTGAAAAGTGCTCTTTTTCCATTGGCGCAAGTCCACAGTATCTTACCCGCGCCAATGATGGAGATCCTCAAAAGAGGGCGCGACCATTGGCGCTCTGTCTTAGAGCAGCAGTCGCGCCAACCAAGTTTGGTCATGCTTTTTGCCTTAACGGACGTCCGACTGTTGTTTCCTTCATTACATGGAGCTTTTTTGAGGATAAAAAATCAGCCTTATGCCGAGCTCTATCCTATCTCCATCTTTAATGGCTTTTGGGGATAATGTTAATCCACAATAGGTGTCCCAGTTCATCGTATCCTCCTCCCTTCTTCATCTATATAAGCTTGTCCCTATGCATTTGACAAGCTAGTGATAATGGTTAGTCATGGAGTGCTAGATGTTGAGTTCTTGAGTTCTTGGAGGAATGCTAGTGAGTGCTAGAGAGGTTATGCTGCCGGAGAGGAGATGCATTGCAAGACACATATAGTTACTCGCCCAGCCAGGAGAGGTTCAACGTCAGAACAATGGTTGTAACTTTTCCTGTTTATTATTAATTGATGAGCGACTGCTATTATAGTTCCAATCTCATTGTCTATTATGGTGATGTGTTGATTTATTTCCTTTCTGACTGAAATATAGTTGTGCCTTGGTAGCTTTTATGTTGGTATCTGTCTCTTCCTTTGCATGTGCAGGTGTTCGTTTATGATCTGCTGGAGCGAGGGAGCGGGGATATCAACTCTGCTTCAATCATAGCGTTGGACTCCAGGTTGGTCTTCTTAATTCACCTTTGATGCATAACTAGGAACTTGCGTAGCAGCGTGGTTTGATTGTGGCTAGTTCTGTTTTAGGCTAGTGGGATCGCCTCTGTCCGCAGAGGGGATTTACCTATCCAACAATTTGGCGACTCCACTGGGGAGGAGCTATTTGATTTTTGTCTTGCATGTTAATTTTCTTCTGCTTGCTTGAGTGAATGAGCTTCCTGAGTCAGTTTTGAGGTTATTCTTTACTGTTTGACCCATCTGAGCACTGTCAACCCGACCTGAGGTCGTATTATTTATTTTTTTAGCCGGCAAGCTTAATTGGCGTGGTTATTACTCTGACAGTCACGCCAGTTGGCGCATGTTGCTCTAAAGCAACTCGCGCCAATCCTGTGGTAGCGCAAGTTGCAGGCTGACAGTCGCGCCAACCCTGTAAATTTTGCCTGTGTGTGGGTGGAAAGCTCTTTTAGTCTCTTTTTACATCTCTTACAGCCTCTAGAAGTGTGTCGAACCTCTGCTTGACTGGTCTTAGCCTTTATCCTTCAGCTGTTTGCTTATTTCTATTGATTTTCAACTCAGCCCTAGGACATCTAGTGACTTTGCATGTCTAGCCTTCTGTGGGAAGTTTCGGTCTCTTGATTATCCAGTCAGCTTGTTGGTTGTGTTCTGCACCTATCCAGTGATTTGTTAAAGCTTGATCTTCTATACGATGAGTGCTTCACTTCTAGCCTCTTTGGATTTCATTTGACTTCATTCGAACTTAGATTACATGGTTCAGTGAAAGTCTTTGTGTTTTTCCTTGCTTGCATGGTTCATTTTGGTGTTTCAGAATTGGTTCTATTTCATTGAATGAACTTGGATTGTGCATATCTCTTAAAATTTGTTTAAATGCATCATGCCATCTTAAAGGAGAGAAAAACAAAAAATCTTTTGCATCATAGTAGTTAGCATTTATTGTTATTTGTTGCTATTAAAAAGAAAAAAGAAAGAATTTCGTTTCTTGTTATTAGCTGCATTAGGATCTTTTTTGTTTGTTGAGTGATCATTTCATTTGTGAAAAAGATCTCAACCCTCCTGTAGATAGAATTCATCGAATCAAATGATATAATTTTGGCATATAGTTTGCATTTAAGAAGTTTTTGAGATATCACATACGGTAGGACCAAAAACTGAAACATAATCAAAGATAAACTTTAAAATGAACTCAATGAACATAACAACGCATTGGAACATAACGCAAATACTCTAGAGGTCTAGGTTAGAGACGTGTTCCGGCGTCTTTAAACCTGGTATTTTATCATCGAGTGGTTGGGTGATTCCTCCACGGTGAAACGATAGGTGCCAATACGGACTGTGCTCCCACGTACCGTCGCGTATATATTGGGAGACCCCTATAGGAATAAAGCCTTTATCCATAGGAAGCCCTGTCACCTGCCCTACGATTCGCAATGCAGTGAACACAGCATTCACGAAGATCGACCACCCGTACCCTAAAAAGTATTCTGTGGTTTTGCGAAAAGTTTGGCACACCCTCTACCTAGAATTCCAGAGCAGTCACTTTTGATCCTTTTCGGACTCCCTAAACTAAAAGGTGCCTGTGAGCGTCTTGTCACTTTGTGCTCATTAAATATTCGAAGGAGACTAGAGTCATCTTTTATCCTTTTCTCGACTCTTAAAAAATGAAAAGGTTAAGTTCAGTGTCTTAAAATTTATTGGCCACGATAGCATTTACCCAATTAGATTTTGTTTGCGTTAGCTTGAGTAGGGTTATTTCTCGTTCAATGGCAGCCTTCCCAGCGCCCACCGGCCAAGGTGTTCCTCCTGATGGGAACCCTCGTCCATTTCCTTTTGTTGGGAATGTCGGTGTTCAGTATATCACAACATTGTCTTTGCCTGGGTTGACCATTGGTTTACCCGTATGGTTGTTTTCAAACTCGGTGGTCTCAAGTGTGATGACTCCTATTCCGCCACCACCTCCTCCACCCAAACAACACCATGTTGATTCTAAGGTGGACCCCTTCCCTTCTTCGCCTATTGCTGCGTCCTCATCTTCTACTTCGCCTGGTGAAACCCTGGATTTCAGTAACCAGGTGGCTAAGAAGAAGAAGAAGAAGACCAAAAAGAAGAAGTCTCCTAAGGGAAAGGTCGTATCTACCACGAGACTATCAGAAGTGGAACCACCTTCTGCTCCTCCGCGGAAGGTTCGGTCTCCTTGTCGATTATGCAAGGAGGACCATTTTCTTTCTGATTGTCCTGGTATTCCCAGGATCCTAGATATATGGTCCCGTGACCCGACTCGCCCCTTGTTGTCGCAGATCGACGATACCTTACTAGTTGGTAAGAGAAAAGGGAAGGTTCGTTTCCCTTGTCGACTTTGTGAAGGTAATCATCTCCTTCGCCTTTGTCCACTTATGGATGAAGCTTCCCGTCTTTTGACAAGTCTGTCGGCTCCCTTACCCCAACTACCCGCTGGATATCAGCGTCTTTTTACAACTGCAGATCATCTCTCCACTAACCAAGTGATCAAACATGATTCCTCTTTGGTCCAGCTTTCTCTTCCTGAACCTACCTGTGCTCCGCCTGCTCCAGACCAGTCCCTGGTCGGAACGAGTGTTGATTTATATTCATCATCTACGCACCACTCTATCATCAAAGATGAACCACCTGAGTCCAAACCAAACGAAAGTCCATAGTTCCAGATTACAGTTGACCCGGTCTTTCAAAAGGTCCAGCTTACAAGTGACCCAGTTTTGCCTACAGAAGTTCCATCCTTAGATGATCTTACACCTGAATCCAAACCAGACAAAAGTCAAAAGGTTCGGCTTACAAGTGACCCGATTTTGCCTTCAGAACTTCCAGCCTTAGATGATCTTACATTTGAATCCAAACCAGATAAAAGTCAAAAGGTCCGGCTTACAAGTGACCCGGTTTCGCCTTCAGAAGTTACCTCCTCAGATGATGTTATCACTGCCAAGAATGAAGATCCCACTGTCCAAATTCTATTCATCAACATAGACTCTAATGATCAAGTGAGCATCCCTCTCATTCCTTCGCACCAGGAAGAAAGTCCATCAGAATCATATCCGGCTGTCTATCCAGTCCCACCTCCAAGCAACCTAGTTGTTTCCTTCAATTGGGATCAACTAGTCAATCCTCGGTTACCAGCCTCCATACCATTTCGAATTATAGTCCAAGTCTATCGCATGGTTATGGCTGGTACAATTATTGATGAGGGATCTCCTGTGAGTATCCTTTCTTCAACAGCTTGGGAAGCACTTGGTTCCCCACTGCTTCTGCTTGAGATGAGAAACCTTACAGGTTTCCATCGAGAAATCACTCGACCTTTAGGAATTCTTCCCAATGTACCTATCACGTTAGAAGGGAAGACTATTCAAATGAGTGTCATGGTAGTCCAAGGTCCGTTAGATTACAATTTACTCCTTGGACGAGACTATATTTATCGCATACGTGCTATTGTGTCCTCACTCTTCAGAGTGATGTGTTTTCCGCATGAAGGAAGGACGATCAAAGTCATAGACCAACTTTCATTCCCCGGTTCACACTTCACATATAGTCATCTACCATTCCTAAATGGTCTTATTTCCACAGGAAATACCCCAGCCTCCACTCCGTCATTCTGATGACGGCAGTTGGCCCCCGGAGGCATGCATCCTCCTTCAAAATCGAGTTTTTCCACGTAAACCTTCATTCCATCCACTCCGTGAATGCCATGAAGCTTGGGGGGCATGTATCTCGATTTTGCATTATCATGCTGGGGGCATACGATTTTGAATTATCATGCTGGGGGCATGCAACAAAAAAAAATTTAACAAGCAAAGTTCTCCATGGTTCAAGCTTGTGTAAAAATGAACCCATACCTGATTTACATCCCGTCATTGCCTTTTATCTGCTAAATTCTGCTAGATGAGCCTTGGTTGTTTTATTCCATCGCCACCATCTCTTTGGCCAATCATATGCTTTCACTTGGTTGTTTCTCCTTTCCTGAGGAACCGCAGCGTTGAGTGGTTTTATTAGCCAGCCTCTTAACCTTTACATGTTTCGAGTAAGTTCCACCATTACCAGAACCAGTTGTTATCCTTTATACCACTCGTTCCTTCAGGACGAGTCGCCTTTACGCTCTTTTCTGACTCGTAAAATATGAAAAGATTGTCGAGTATTTTTTCTTTTTTGACTCGTTAAAGAAAATAAAAATGGAGGTCCGCTTTCAGCTCTTTTCTGACCATTTAAAGAGGAAAAGATTGCCGAGTCGCTCCTCTTGACTCGTTAAATGGTAATAAGGGGCGGTCGTTTTAAGTTCTTTTTGTCGACCGTTAAAACATAAAAAGATTACCGGGTTTTTGTCGTTCCAAACTCGTTAATGGTTACGAAACGACGTGGTTTTGACCGCTTTTTTACTTTTTCAGGTCGAAATCACTAATTATGAAAAGTACTCCTCGATCATAATGATCGAGTGGTTCTTTCGGGTATTATTTTATACTTTTTCGGGCCCGAGAGACACAACTTTACGAAAAAGGACATCCCTGGAGTTTCCTTTTCTACTGTCTTTTCAAACTCTCTAAACATGAAAAGACACGGAGTTATTCCTTTGTCAGACTCGTTAAAACTTAATGACATCGGATTTTGTCACAACACAAGCATATGCTATCCCCATCAAGCTTGTTAAAAATAACTGGGGTACTCGCCAGAAATGGCGGGGCGAAAATAAAATTTTTGAACCATAATTATTACCGTGACGGTAGTATGTCGCTCTTGAACATGGCACTTTTCTGCTTTCGTGTCCAGGGTGGGAATATCTCATCTCATATCTTTCACTTGCTTCCATGGACTTGGGTACCTTATTTGACCTCTCATCCACTCATTGCCTCGTCATCATGACCTTTGATACATTGATGTCGAATACTGCCAATTCCATTAATGTGCCGCCGATATGTTCAAGAGAAGTTGACCCC
The DNA here is from genome assembly GCA_031772625.1 of Pinus tabuliformis. Taxonomy (NCBI): domain Eukaryota; kingdom Viridiplantae; phylum Streptophyta; class Pinopsida; order Pinales; family Pinaceae; genus Pinus; species Pinus tabuliformis. The sequence continues at coordinate 560,154,643 of CM062808.1, read as the reverse complement.
TGCAAAGAAACAACCTCCCTCTGATAGTTCGCACAATCTTGATTCACAACATTATCTCTCTGTCTCGTGTCGATGATGTGGGAAACATTATGGCCCACCTTCGATCAAGGTCACTCCCTGTCGACTTCAACTCATTATCCAGGAAGTTGATCTAGAGACTCCCTTCCGGTGCCTTGGAGCCTGCATGCCTCAATGGCAGGTTCTTCGTGTTCGACATGAGGTTTTCATCATTGGCCTCTGATCGAATGATTCTACGGGCGTTCGACTTCAGATCATTAATTCACGCGCCGTAGATTATACCTATAGTACCTTGAGGACCATTGTCATTATTGGTGGTACATCTCGCATCTGTTAATAGTTTCCACTATTGACTGGTAATCAGATGATGTTCATGCATGTTCGACTTCAGCTAATATATTCACATGCTTGAACTTGTACTCTTGTTCGGGTCGAGATGGAGCGCAAGACCCTGGATTGTGTCTGTTGTAATCCAGGCGTGATTCTTGATACTTGACTCATTCACTGGATGGCTGCGACCATACCTGAGTCAATTCATTGATCCTAACCAGGCTGCGTCCATACTATGGATCTAGATTATTTATGTACTCTCTTATGGATGGCTGCGACCATACCACGTACATCATGTAATTGAACTATCAGTCATGTCTCTTAATACAGATCCTCGGCGGCAGTAACTATATGTGTTCTTATATGTGTTCTTATGTGTGTTCTTGTAAAGCATTTCACCCCTTTCCACCTCTCGGACTTCATGCTTTAGGGGGCATCTGTTACACAGTAATTTGTCACCATCCCTGTTACTCCTCTTGTCGTACCTTGGAGGACTCATCCCGAGAGTTATAAGAAGTGACAAAATCTAAAAACACTTGCATTATGTTCCCCTGAGTATGTACTTCATGTTCCCTGAAGACACCTCCTACAGATTATCCCTGAAAAGTGCTCTTTTTCCATTGGCGCAAGTCCACAGTATCTTACCCACGCCAATGATGGAGATCCTCAAAAGAGGGCGCGACCATTGGCGCTCTGTCTTAGAGCAGCAGTCGCGCCAACCAAGTTTGGTCATGCTTTTTGCCTTAACGCACGTCCGACTGTTGTTTCCTTCATTACATGGAGCTTTTTTGAGGATAAAAAATCAGCCTTATGTCGAGCTCTATCCTATCTCCATCTTTAATGGCTTTTGGGGATAATGTTAATCCACAATAGGTGTCCCGGTTCATCGTATCCTCCTCCCTTCTTCATCTATATAAGCTTGTCCCTATGCATTTGACAAGCTAGTGATAATGGTTAGTCATGGAGTGCTAGATGTTGAGTTCTTGAGTTCTTGGAGGAATGCTAGTGAGTGCTAGAGAGGTTATGCTGCCGGAGAGGAGATGCATTGCAAGACACATATAGTTACTCTCCCAGCCAGGAGAGGTTCAACGTCAGAACAATGGTTGTAACTTTTCCTATTTATTATTAATTGATGAGCGACTGCTATTATAGTTCCAATCTCATTGTCTATTATGATGATGTGTTGATTTATTTCCTTTCTGACTGAAATATAGTTGTGCCTTGGTAGCTTTTATGTTGGTATCTGTCTCTTCCTTTGCATGTGCAGGTGTTCGTTTATGATCTGCTGGAGCGAGGGAGCGGGGATATCAACTCTTCTTCAATCATAGCGTTGGACTCCAGGTTGGTCTTCTTAATTCACCTTTGATGCATAACTAGGAACTTGCGTAGCAGCGTGGTTTGATTGTGGCTAGTTCTGTTTTAGGCTAGTGGGATCGCCTCTGTCCGCACAGGGGATTTACCTATCCAACTATCTATCTATCTATCTCTCGACCCCCCTCTTTCTCCTTCTCTCTCTCTCTCTCTCTCTCTCTCTCTCTCTCTCTCCCGCTCCTTTCTCTCTCTCTCTCTCTCTCTCTCCCGCTCCTTTCTCTCTCTCTCTCTCTCTCTCTCTCTCCTGCCCTCTCTCTCCCTCCCTCTCTCTCTCCCCCTTCTCTCTCACTCTCTCTCTTTGTCTCTCCCCCTCCCACCCTCTCTCTTCCTCTCTCTCTTGCTCACTCTCTTCTCTCTCTATCTCTCTATCTCTCTCTCTCTCCCTTCCCCCTCTCTCTCATCTCTCTCTCTCCCCTCTCTCTTCCCCCCTCTCTCTTCCCCCCTCTCTCTCTCCACCCACCTCTCTTTCTCTCTCTATCTCTCTCATCCTCTCTCTCTCCCCCTCCCCACACTCTCTATCTCTCTCCCTCCCACCTCACCACTCTCTCTCTCTCTCCCTCCCCATCTTTCTGTCCTACACACTCTCTCTCCCCCCTCTCTCTCCCTCTCCACCCCTCCTCTCCCTCTCCCCCTCTCTCTGCCCCCATATCTCTCTCTCTGTATATATATATATATATATATATATATTCCACTCTCTCCCCACCCCTCTCTCTCTCGCTCTCTCGCCCCACTCTCTCTCTCCCTCTCTCTCTCTCCCCCCCTCAATTTATCTATCCCCCTTGCTCTCTCTCCCCCTCTCTCGTCCACCCCCACTTTCTCCACCTCCCTCTCTCCCCCCCTCTCTATCTTTATCATTATTATTATCATTATCTTATCATTTAACATGTACAATCCACATCATGTAACAAAGAAAAACATATTATCAATTAAAGAAAATCATCATATTATTTCAACAACACAAGCATTTATTCATACATTTATGAAATTTTAAAGAAAGATAATTTCACTGTTTTTTATAGTTAAATAAGCAAATACATGTATTTCCAATATTTTAAATAAATAAAACAATTATGTTTATGAATAAATTTGTTTTACATTATATAATTAAAAAAAAAAAGAATAAATATATAATTGAATAATGCATATCATTTTACATTATAAGCAAGCATGTATAATACAAAAATTTTAATTGGCAGCAATATTAATTTCTTATTATATAATTTCAAATGAATGTAACTCAATAATACAAATATAATAAATCACTAAAAAAAATTAGCTCACATTTCTTGTAGCACCCGTAATAAATTATCTATTTTTTATACAAAAGATTAAAATTATATATTAAAAATTACAAAAGAAAAAAAAATCATGAAGTATAATAAGAAAAGTGTAAGAATGTACAATAATGACTTTATTGCATGTTAATGCTTGTCATCAAGTTATATAAAATTAGTCTTCACTAATAAAAAAAACTTTTAAAAGAAAGCAGATGCCTTTTGCATTAATGAAAAAGAAAGGTTTGACAAGAAATACGAAGAGGGATTAATGAGAAATATTTAAAAACACTATCTTAGACACAATAAAAATAAAGATGACACAGTAAAAATATAGATGACACAGTAAAAATATAGATGAGACGGTACCATAGGAGGAGACACAGTAAAAGTAAAAATGACACACAGTAAAAATAAGATGACAGAGAATAAAAATTTAAAAACACTATCTTAGATCAGACCCGTAGGAGGAGACACAGTAAAAGTAAAAATGACACACAGTGAAAATAAGGATGACAGAGCATAAAAATTTAAAAACATTATCTTAGATCAGGCGAGTAGAAGGAGGAGACACAGTAAAAATAAAGATGACTTCCCACGGAGAATAGATAAAAAAGAAAGTAATGGATTAGCATAAAGATTTAAAAACAAATTGAAAATAGTTTTTGTAATTGAAAATTGTTCTCTCAATAAATTGAAAATGGTTTTATAATTGATGTTTTTATAAACAAACTAAAATTTCATATAAAATTTATAAAAAAGGATAAAAAATAAAAATATATACTTTTCTTAGCTTATTACATTTTACAAATAAGTTTAAATGCCAAATAGAAATAGAACAATGGTGAATGGAGGGGGGTAAGGGCAATTGGATGTGAGACAATCGACTTGAAGAAATCAAAGAAGAGAAATTGGGTTTATGGACTTTTTAAAAATAAATACAACTTGCAGTTTTCTTACAACATGATATTGCACAAATTGCAGAGAACAATGGCTCCAATTATATAAAGGTACTTTGCCGGCTATAGCAAAGAAAAACTAAAAGGCTATGAGTTAAAACTATTCACTCAAATTTTCAGTGAGCTCGCTGACTAGTTAGCTATAAATAAGGTAAGGTAATTGCTTGAACAAATCCAATAAGTTAAATTATTTTAACTTCTAAAGATATCAAACAAAATCATGGAAAAGTAGGTGTACATCAAGAAAATAATCTTATAAACCAGAAGGTAAGTGCTTGAACAAATCCAATAAGTCAAATTATTTTAACTTCTAAAGATATCAAACAAAATCATGGAAAAGTAGGTGTACCCCAAGAAAATAACCTTATAAACTGGAAGGTAAGTGCTTGAACAAATCCAATAAGTTAAATTATTTTAACTTCTAAAGATATCAAACAAAATCATGGAAAAGTAGGTATATGCCAAGAAAATAAGCTTATAAACTAGAAAGACGGGGATCATTTGATTAGACCTAGATTTCCATTTTCAAGCTTAAGATTTGGAAAATAATCATATCTACCAAGAATGGTTCAATGTTGAAATTGTAGCAATAATGAAATTGCTCCAATCAAAATATTGGAGCAATAACAAAAGCAAACACAATAAATACATCAGAAATAGAGAGCCACATGTTATAACTATCTAGGAGGGTATTGGATTTGCGAGAGAATATCTATGAGCTTTTTGTAAATGAGAGATAGCATAATGATGGCACATTCCTAGACATAGAGAAAGTGTATCACACATAAACGTGTAAATAGATAAAAATAGTGAGTCCTAGTTTAAAGGTTCAGTAGATGGTTCTTGAATATAACTTTGTTATTTTCAGTTAGGGGTTTTCTCTAATAACTCTAAGATTATATAAACTTGTCTATCTCCATTATAAACAATTAAAAGAAGACAAGGAAAACTTAACTTTCTCTTTTTATAAGAGAAGAAAGAAGATCTCCATTATAAACCATTAAAAGAAAATGAGGAAAAGTTAACAATTAAGAGGAGAGAGAAGATAGAGAGCCTTTCTTGTTTTACTGAGAAGATAATGAGGCGTTTTTGTGTTACTATTAAAAGAAAATGAGGAAAAGTTAACAATTAAGAGGAGAGAGAAGATAGAGGTTGTTACATGGGTGAGTGATAATGCTATAGGATTGTAACTGAACAGAAGGATTCCAGAGAACAAAGATCCAACAATATCATAAATAAGGGATTAATGTGATTAGGGACCAAGAACAGAGCAAACCGATCGAAAGAAAACTAAAAGATTAAAGGAAATTATAGAGAAAAGATTAATAATAGAGCACATAAAGATTGAAAAACATTAGGCCAGGCATGTTTTACTCTATTTACTATCATTCACATTCTCACTCTGTTTCTTGTAGTGTTTTCTATCAAAAGCTATAGAGTATAGACACCCAATCCAGTCACAGGCACACAAACATTGACATACAGAAGAGAAAACACTTCCAAATAGAAGAAGAGGATGTGAACAAAATTCGTTGCAAATACAGATGCAAATAGAAGAAGACGATGTGAACTAGTCGTTCAAAGGCACCTAAAGCATAAAGATTCCCTCCCTCAGAATCTCAAAGAAGTTTAAGCTTGATCAACCGTTAAAGGAGCCTACCACAACGTCTATAAAAAGAAACTGAGATGCTTTTCATGAAATTGTTGGGTTTTCTTAACGAGAAAGCTCCACGTCATCTATCCACGTTGGTGCAAACCAGTTGGGCGCAGCCTTTCCGCTGTCCTTCATTGGAAAAGCTAAAAGCTAAAAAAAGCTAAAAGTTGTCCGTTAGTTCATCATTGGAAAATCTAAAAGCTAAAAAAGCTAAAAGTTTAGTTCAAGAAAGCTAAAAGCTATCCGATACCAGAGAAAATCCGCTATCCAGCCTTATATAATCTTGGCCTTGGTCTTCATTCACTGCGCCTGCAAATATTTTGTTGCATGTTTCTGCGCCTGCAAATATTTTGTTGCTGTCTGTTATCTTGTAAATGTTTCTGCCTTTCTTCATGTTTTCTCTTATAGTGTTTTATTTTCTCTTGTTATCAGATAAGAAGAGAGAAGACGCCTAAGAGGTCACAAATTTACCGGCACTTTGATGCATGAATGAATGTCGCGCTTCAATGGGAGGGATTACTACTTTCATGGTTGTACTCTTTCATAGTTCACCGTCTTTACAGGTATTTCTAAAATTTATCGTTTTCTGGAGTATTCATTGTTTTTCTGGGTAGATTTTCACTGTATTTATTCTGCATCATCTTTTGTTCTGCGTCATTTTTTGGTTAGTATTTATTTATCAGATTTTTTTGGGTAGATTTTAATGTAATTATGCATTTATTTACTTACTATTTTTTTAATCACTAATTTATGTTTCGGCTTTTTGCATCTGACCCTAGTTTTCCTGATTCTCTTAGAAAAAGATAATTGGTAAAAAAATGTCAAATAAGTGTTTGAGATTTTGTGCATCAGAACTGTATTTTTTTTTTTACAGCAACATAGAAAAATTTATTGTACAGCTTTTTGTTGTGTTTTGGTTAAAAAGGGTGATCTCATCCTATAAGTTCTGAAATTGCATCCATTTCAAACTGAGGTACCAGGTGGTATAATGTTTGTCAGATGTATCCAGGTTAGAGTACTAGAAATTTAATGACACAAAATCTGTATTGTGCTTTTTTTACCATATGAATCACACTATTTATATATACTTTTTATTAATTCTGATAGGAGAAATTCATTTCTGTCAGTGTGCATTGTGGTATATTCATTTAATTAGAATATATTGTATAGTTACAAATATTTGAATTTATATATAATAAAGTGATAGTATTTTTATATTTAAATTGATTTAAATTTATATATCTAATGTAAAAGTTTATTAAGATTGATTTCGAATATGTTTTTCTACTAAATGTTTTATATATAAATTTTTATAAATTTAGATTGTGTTAAAATAGGCTTGGCTAAGCTAGAGTCGGTTAGGATAGACTAAAATAGACTAGGCTACTTAAGGATAGAATGGGCTAAGCTAGGCTAGGCTACTCTACAATAGGGTAAGGTAAGCTAGGGCGGGTTAGAGAAGGTTAGAATAGGCTAAGTTGTGTTATACTAGAGTAGCCTAGGTTATTCTAGAATAGGGTAGCGCTAGTCTAGGCTTAGGCTAGGCTATGCTACAATAGGGGAGGGCTAGGCTAGGCTATGCTAGAGTAGGGTAGCGCTAGTCTAGGCTAGGTTATAGTAGGCTAGGCTGGGGTAGGCAAGAATAGAGTAGGTTAGGGTAGGTTCGGGTAGGCTAGCATAGGGTAAGGTACAGTAGGCTAGGTTAGAGTAGAGTAGGTTAGGATAGGATAGGCTAGGCTAGAGTAGGTTACGTTAGGCTTAGGCTAGGATATGCTAGAGTAGGGGAGGGCTAGGCTAGGCTATGCTAGAGTTGGGTAGTGCTAGTCTAGGCTAGGCTATAGTAGGCTAGGCTAGGGTAGGCAAGAATAAAGTAGGTTAGGCTAGGTTAGGGTAGGCTAGCATAGGTTAAGGTAGGGTAGGCTAGGCTAGAGTAGAGTAGGTAGGCTAGGCTAGGCTAGGCTAGGCTAGTAGAGTAGGTTAGGTTATGCTTAGGCTAGGCTATGCTAGAGTAGGCGAGGGCTAGGCTAGGCTATGCTACAGTAGTGTAGCGCTAGTCTAGGGTAGGCAAGAATAGAGTAGGTTAGGGTAGGTTACGATAGGCTAGCATAGGGCAAGGTAGGCTAGGCTAGGTTAGGCTAGGCTAAAGTAGGTTAGGCTAGGATATGCTAGAGTAGAGTAGGTTAGGCTAGGATAGGCTAGGATAGGCTAGGCTAGGCTAGGATAGGCTAGGATAGGCTAGGCTAGATAGGTTAGGCTAGGCTAGACTAGGATAGGCTAGGATAGGCTAGGCTAGAGTAGGTTAGGCTAGGTTGGAGTAAGTTAGGCTAGGTTAGGCTAGGCTAGAGTTGGTTAGGATAGGTTAGGCTAGGCTAGGGTAGTTTAGGCTAGGTTGGACTAGACTAGAGTAGGTTAGGCTAGCATAAGCTAGAGTAGAGTAGTTTAGGCTAGGATAGGGTAGGCTAGAGTAGGTTAGGCTAGGATAGGGTAGGCTAGAGTAAGTTAGGCTAGGTTAGACTAGGTTAGGCTAGGTTAGGCTAGGCTAGAGTAGGTTAGGCTAGGTTGGACTAGGCTAGGATAGGTTAGGCTAGGATAGGCTAGGATAGAGTAGGCTAGGATAGGCTAGGCTAGGCTAGAGTAGGTTAGGCTAGGTTGGAGTAAGTTAGGCTAGGTTAGGCTAGGCTAGAGTTGGTTAGGATAGGTTAGGCTAGGGTAGGGTAGTTTAGGCTAGGTTGGACTAGACTAGAGTAGGTTAGGCTAGCATAAGCTAGAGTAGAGTAGTTTAGGCTAGGATAGGGTAGGCTAGAGTAGGTTAGGCTAGGATAGGGTAGGCTAGAGTAAGTTAGGCTAGGTTAGACTAGGTTAGGCTAGGTTAGGCTAGGCTAGAGTAGGTTAGGCTAGGTTGGACTAGGCTAGGATAGGTTAGGCTAGGATAGGCTAGGATAGAGTAGGCTAGGATAGGCTAGAGAAGGTTAGGCTAGGATAGGCTAGGCTAGAGTAGGTTAGGCTAGGCTAGAGTAGGTTAGGCTAGGCTAGGCTAGGCTAGGCTAGAGTAGGTTAGGCTAGGCTAGAGTAGGTTAGGTTATGCTAGAATAATGGAGGGCTAGGCTAGGCTATGATATAGTAGGGTACCGCTAGTCTAGGCTAGGATATAGTACTCTAGGCTAGGGTAGGTAAGAATAGATTCGGTTAGGGTAGGTTAGGATAGGCTACTATAGGGTAAGGTATGCTAGGCTAGGCTAGAGTAGAGTATGTTAGGCTAGGCTAGGATAGGATAGGATAGGCTAAGCTAGAGTAGGTTAGGCTACGCTAGAGTAGGTTATGCTAGGATGGACTAGGCTAGCATAGGTTAGGCTAGGATAGGCTAGAGTAGAGTAGGTTAGGCTAGGATAGGCTAGGCTAGAGTAGGTTAGGCTAGGTTCGGCTAGGCTAGAGTAGATTAAGCTAGGTTTGACTAGGCTAGGATAGGTTAGGCTAGGATAGGCTAGGCTAGAGTAGGTTAGGCCAGGATAGGCTAAGCTAGAGTAGGTTACGCTAGGTTAGGCTAGGATGGACTAGGCTAGCATAGGTTAGGCTAGGATAGGCTAGAGTAGAGTAGGTTAGGCTAGGAAAGGCTAGGCTAGAGTAGGTTAGGCTAGGATAGGCTAGGCTAGAGTAGGTTAGGCTAGGTTGGGCTAGGCTAGAGTAGGTTAGGCTAGGTTGGACTAGGCTAGGATAGGTTAGGCTAGAATAGGCTAGGCTAGAGTAGGTTAGGCTAGGCTAGGCTATGATATAATAGGGTAGCGCTAGTCTAGGCTAGGCTATAGTACTCTAGGCTAGGGTAGGTAAGAATAGATTCAGTTAGGGTAGGTTAGGGTAGGCTACTATAGGGTAAGGTAGGCTAGGCTAGGCTAGAGTAGAGTATGTTAGGCTAGGCTAGGATAGGATAGGATAGGCTAGGCTACAGTAGGTTAGGCTAGGCTAGGATGGACTAGGCTAGAGTAAGTTAGGCTAGGATAGGCTAGAGTAGAGTAGGTTGGGCTAGGATAGGCTCGGTTAGAGTAGGTTCGGCTAGGCTAGAGTAGGTTAGGCTAGGCTGGACTAGGCTAGGACAGGTTATTCTAGGATAGGCTAGGCTAGAGTAGGTTAGGCTAGGATAGGCTAGGCTAGAGTAGGTTAGGCCAGGATAGGCTAAGCTAGAGTAGGTTACGCTAGAGTAGGTTAGGCTAGGTTGGACTAGGCTAGAGTAGGTTAGACTAGGATAGGCTAGAGTAGAGTAGGTTAGGCTAGGATAGGCTAGGTTAGAGTAGGTTAGGCTAGGATAGGCTAGGCTAAAGTAGGTTAGGCTAGGTTGGGCTAGGCTAGAGTAGGTTAGGCTAGGTTGGACTAGGCTAGGATAGGTTAGGCTAGGATAGGCTAGGCTAGAGTAGGTTAGGCTAGGATAGGCTAGGCTAGAGTAGGTTAGGCTAGTATAGGCGAGGCTAGAGTAGGTTAGGCTAGGTTGGAGTATGTTAGGTTAGGTTAGGCTAGGCTAGAGTAGTCTAAGATATGTTAGGATAGGCTAGGTTGGACTAAGCTAGAGTAGGTTAGGCTAGAGTAGAGTAGGTTAGGCTAGGATAGGCTATGCTAGAGTTGGTTAGGCTAGGATAGGCTAGCCTAGAGTAGGTTAGGCTAGGGTAGGCTAGGCTAGGTTAGGCTAGGCTAGAGTAGGTTAGGCTAGTTTGGACTAGGCTAGGATAAGTTAGGCTAGGCTAGAGTAGGTTAGGTTAGGATAGGCTAAGCTAGAGTAGGCCAGGCTAGGATAGGCTAGGCTAGAGTAGGTCAGGCTAGGTTAGGCTATGTTAGATTAGGTTAGGCTAAGTTGGACTAGGCTAGAGTATGTTAGGCTAGGATAGGCTAGAGTAGAGTAGGTTAGGCTAGGATAGGCTAGTATAGGCTAGGCTAGAGTAGGTTAGGCTAGGTTGGGCTAGGCTAGAGTAGGTTAGGCTAGGTTGGACTACGCTAGGATAGGTTAGGCTAGGATACGCTAGGCTAGAGTAGGTTAGGCTAGCATAGGCTAGGCTACAATACATTAGGCTAGGATAGGCTAGGCTATAGTAGGTTAGGCTAGGTTGGAGTAGGCTAGGTTGGAGTAGGTTAGGCTAGGCTAGAGTAGGTTAGGTAAGGCTAGGCTAGAGTAGGTTAGGCTAGGGTAGGATAGGCTAGGTTAGGCTAAGCTAGACTAAGTTATGCTAGAGTAGGTTAGGCTAGGTTATGCTAAGCTAGAGTATTTAGGCTAGTTTAGGGCTAGGCTAGGCTAAGCTGAGCTATATTAGGCCAAAGTAGAGTAGGATAGGCTAGAGTAGAGTAGGCTAGGCTAGAGTAGAGTAGGCTAGGCTAGAGTAGGCTAGGCTAGGCTAAGACAGAAGTAGGCTAGATTAGGCTAGGCTAGAGTAGAGTAGGCTAGGCTAGAGTAAGCTAGGCTAGGCTAAGACAGAGTAGGCTACATTAGGCTAGGCTAGGCTAGGCTAGGCAATAATAGAGTATGTTAGGCTAGTCTAGGCTAGGCTATGGTAGAGTAGGTTAGGTTAGGGTACGCTAGGCTAAGTTAGGTTTAGCTATGCCAGGCTAGGCTTGGCAACATTAGGTTAGGCTGGGATAGAGTAGATTAGGTTACTTTATGCTAAGCTATGGGAGAGTAGGTCAAGCTAGGCGAGAGTAGGTTACGCTAGGTTAGGGTAGAGTAGTGTAGGATAGAGTATGTTACAATAATCTAGGCTAGAGTAGGATGGGTTAGGAATTTCTCTATCTCTATTCTCTACCCTTATCTCTATGTCTCCCTCCTTATTCATATACTTATCTCTTTTTTCTATCTCTCTCTCCCCCTACGAGTATCCCTAACCATCTCCACCTCTCCTTCTTGTTATAGACATATTTGGGCACTTCAACCCCAATCTTATATGTTGATAAACTAGGACTCATCAACCCATAAAAGAGTTGTTTCACGCCCTAAAGGAACATGGTCATCTGATTACATCATTTCCCAAAAGTTCCACCTGAAAAACCATCCAGAAATGGCCCAAACTGAACCATACTGACTGCTACACTGGCCAGGTGTGATGCATATTGAGTGGTACACTGCTCAGGTGTGATGCATACTGATTATGCCTTCTGCAGGTTGTGATGGGCGAGGATGGACAAATGTCCGAGATAGTTTGCTAAGTGGATGCTCATGGAATCTTCTAGAAACTTCTCTTATGACACTTGCCTCTCTGAATTCGCCCAGGGATGAGTAAGAGATTCAATAAAATCTCCAAGTGGAACCAAATGCAACAAGTGGAATGACACTAATAAAAACCCCAGAGATGACTTACACCCTTGCACACATCTATAAATGGATCACTTATCTAAGAGATCCAGAGGCTGGAATATTGTGAATTACAAGGAAGTCCTGATAGTGAGGTAAGAGCATTGTATTGTTGGTGTGATCTTGTTATTTCATGAGGTGAAGAGGGATTGATGCTGGGAGGATGATGCTGGATCAGAAAATTGGGTTGTAATTCTCCCTTCTATTTAGTAAAGTTCTTCAAATTTTCTTCCATATAATTGTGCACTCGTGAATGTTGTTATTTGTGAATGCCATTGTATGTTCATTATATATCTGATTCTGTAGTGTTTATGTTACAATAGATCAAGATGCTTTGATGGTTCTTTGCTACTATGATTCTACGTGTACTCTTCAAGCGGGATAAGTACGGAGAGGAGTTGCAAGCTCTGTAAAGGGGGAGAAAGATCGAACAAAGGATTAAGCAGAAGTTCTAGGTTGGTCCACTCGTCTTTCTCTTATCTATTTTTCATAGAAGAAATCGTGAATTGCTTTAAACTATTGTTTCTAGGGTAGCTACCAAACCTAGAGGGCTAGTCAATCAAAAAGACACTAGTTTTCCCAGAAACAAAATGGCGACTCCACTGGGGAGCAAATAGATGTTTGTTTGTTTTTTTGTTTATTTTATAAACTATAGACAGAGCCTGAAGTCAGCCAGGTAGCCTTCGAACTGCTCTTGATCTGCAATTGCATAGTAGATGAATGCTACTTCAGTCAATCTCTGGTTTAGTTTATGAATTAAACATTGGACTTACAAGCATTCTAGATGCCCTTTTGGTAGCTCAGTAACCTCTCAAGACTTTCCTCTGTACTTTTCTCTTTGTTGTCCATCATAGCTCAGCTTAACTCACTGAAATCAGCTACAAATTTAAGCCAAAACCCACTTCAGTTGCGCTCCCTGGCCCATCACACTGTCTGTCACTATAAGCCAGTATGCATTGCACTTCCCGAGTGTAGTAGGTGCGATGCATCCCTGTTTCTATGAAGCCCAGGTGCGATGACTGACTGAACCTATTTCCATTCTAGAAGTTTGGTGTTTTTTTCCCTTATTTTCAGTTTTGTTTAGTTGTTTTTGCTACTTATGAACAATACCTCATTACTGAAGCATGCTTGCATCACATAGATCAGCCTCCATTGATTAGGATTAGTAAATTTTTTTATGTATTTGTCCATCATTTACAATCCTTTGTTGAAAAGTTGCTTAAATCGAACTGTCGCTTTGATACGAAAAGTGTCGTAACTGTCGTTTTGTATCAAAAAAGATAAGTGTCGTGGATTCTTCCTTCCCTGGATAGTCGATTGAACTTTTTGTCATGTATTTGGTTTGATTTGTTTTTTATTCAAAGTGTCGAAAGCATCTTTTTTTATTCAAAATTGAAAAGTGTCATTTAGTCTTCCTTTCTATTTTGAAAAAGAAATTGTCGAAATGTCATTTTGAAAGAAATATTTCAGATCTTTACTACATTTGTTTTTTTTTGGCGTTTTTCACATTAGGGTGAATGAAAAATAAATACATGCATTTGCATTTGCATTTATTTTTTGTGCAAAAAATGATTTAGGAAAGTGCATTAGTGTGTGCTCTTTGCTCTTTGTTTGAAAGAATTGTAATCTTCTTTCCTTAGTAGCTAGGATTTTCATTACTCAAAATAAACAATGATTGTTTATCATTGTAGATTGCATTTTAGGAATTTTAAATCAACATCTCATGGTGAACCATTGAAAGGCAAACTTTAAACAATATCAACTCTAAAATAAATCTCAATGAACCTAACAATGCTTTGGGGCTTAACGCAACACATCTAGAAGTCTAGGCTAGAGACGTGTTCCAGCGTCGTAAAAACTAGTAACTATTGTTTTCATCGAAGGTTGGATGATTCATCCTCCTTGATACGACAAAGTGCTAGCACAGACTTGTGCTCCCCGTACCATCGCGTATATATTGGGAGACCACAATAGGCTTATATCCTTTATCCATAGGAAGCCATGTCTACCACCCTATCGATCGCAATGCACTTAACACAACATTCAGGAAGATTGACTGCCGTACATAAGTCCTTGGTAATTTCTCTTTAATTTATCACCAAGGTGTATATTGCAGTTTTGCAATTGGTTTGGTAATCCCTCTGTCTAGATTTTCCAGAGTAGTCACTCATTCCTTTTCGACTCTTTAAAAGAAAAGGACCATCTGAGCACTTGTCACTTCAGGCTCATTAAAAATCCAAGGGGACTAGAGTCATCTTTAGCTTTTTCTCGACTCTTAAAAATTGGAAAAGCAAAGTTGTGTCAAAGCATCATTAAAATTAATTGAATTCGGAATAACATCCCTTGTTCCTGAGTTGATCTTAGGTTGAGATATATGGAGACAAATCTGGGATCCACCAATCAAGGAATCCCTTTTGAGGGGAATCCTAGTCCTTTTTCTTCTTGGGGAAATATTGGTGCTCCGTATATGGCCACATTGTCCCTCCCGGGAATTACAATTGGCCTGCCAGTATGGCTATTCTCAACCTCTGTGGTTCAAAATATTGTAATTCCTCCGCAATCGAATCAACCTCCAATTGATGCTGAGGTTGACCCTTTGCCTTCTTCTTCGTTTGTTTCTCCCTCCCCTTCTTCCTCTTCGCTTGGTGAAAGTAGTGATGCAAGTAACCATGTGCTGAGAAGAAGAAGAAAGGGAAGGAGAAGAAGAAGAAGTCAATTCAGCAAGGGGGAAACCATGCTTCATCTGGTGAAAATCCACACATTAAGATTTCCAAACCCAGATTTCCATGCATAATTTGTAGAGGAGACCATTTTCATCAAGATTGTCCATGCTTTCCTTAGATCTTGAGAGAATGGTCCCCCCATTCGCACCACCTGGTGTCATCAACCTCTGGTGATGATGTTGACAGCACACCATCAACTAGTAATAGTGAAGTTCATGGACAAAAAGGAAAGGTCAAAGTTCCATGTAGGTTATGTGAAGGGAACCATACCCTTCACCGTTGTCCCTTTTTGGATGAAGCCAAAAGAGTATTGGATAACCGTCCTACTTCACCGTAGCGACTTCCATCTGGCTACAAGAAACTCTTACCAAGTCTTTTAACAGTTGAAAAACTGGCTGACTTAAATCAACCGTTGGTCGAAACCACCCACTCTGAAAGTGAATCTTATGAGTCTATACCCGACCAAAGTCAACAGGTCGAGGTGACAGTTGACCCAGTTTTAACTTCAGAAAATCATACCATCCCTGAAGAGAATGAGAACGATACAATTCAAATTATTTTTGTTACTTCAGAGTCCAACGAACTTGGGGGAAATCCGCTCGTTCCTTCACAATAGGAGGAAAATCCCCCAATTCTCATAAATCAAGGGGTTAATTTTCTCGTTTATTTGATACCCCCTCCAAGTAGTCTAGTCACTTCCTTTGATTGGAATCGACTAGCAAGATCTCGCCTTCCTTCTTATGGACCTTTCCAGATCATAGTACAAGTTTACAAAATGATCGTGTCTGGCACTATCATAGGTGAAGGGGCATCAGTGAGTATCCTTTCCTCAACTGCTTGGAAAGCGCTTGGTTTGCCAGCGCTTACGCCTATTACGCAAAATTTGTTAGGATTTAACAAAGGAACTAGTCGACCGTTAGGGATCCTTCCTAAGTTATCGATCACTTTGGGAAGGAAAACCATTCATTTGAACATGATGGTAGTCCCAGGACCGTTAGATTACAATATACTCCTTGGATGTGATTGGAAGTGCCATCCCACACCATTCACTTTTGTCCACTTTGTGGATGAAGCCAAGGATGTTTTTTTTCTAACCGCTGATGAAACCATCCTACCATATGAATTTCCCTGTAAGTTAAGTGATTGGTCTGAAACACCACTCACCTTTGTCTAATTGGCAGAGAAAGCCAAGGAAGTGTTTTGTCTAACCACTAACAAAAACAATCCTGCTTAACCACAGTGATTCCCATATGGTTACTGGAGACTCTCCTTTTCTCGATGCCTGGGGGAATGCAAACATTTTTATGTAAGCTAAAAACAACAAATTTCATTTTTTAGCTTTTTAGCTTTTTAGCTTTTAACTTTAAACTTCTTAGGTTAGGTGATTGGTCTAACACACCATTCACCTTTGTCTGCTCTACGGACGAAGCAAAGGAAGTGTTTTGTCTAAACGCTGACAAAACCATCCTACCTAACCTCAGTAGTTTCTTAGCTTTCTAGTTTTTTTAGCTTTTTAGTTTGGTCGTTTCTAGCTTACATAAAAAGAGAATATGAGCAATGTTTCCGCAAGGTTCAAGCTCATTAAAAAATAAACCCGCTGATGAGCAATGTTTCCACAAGGTTCAAGCTTGTTAAAAAATAAACCCGCTGATGAGTAATGTTTCCGTAAGGTTCAAGCTCGTTAGAAAATAAACCCACCACTGAGCATATGTTAACACAAGGTTCAAGCTCATTAAAAAATAAACCTGCCTTCAATAAACAACCTATGTGATTGCCATGCTATAAGCCTTTTGAGCCTTGGTTGTGTTCTGCCATCACCTCCATCCTTTTGGCTAATCAAACGCTTCCACTTGATTGTTTACCCTTTTTTAGGAACAGCTATGATGAGTGGTTTTGTTAGCCACCCTCTTCACATCACCATGTTTTTAGAAGTTCCAAGCCTACCCAGAACCAGTTGCTACCCTAAAACGCCACTCGTTCCTCAAAAACGAGTCTCCTTTAAGCTCTTTTTAGACTCGTTAAATATGAAAAGATTGTCGAGCTATTGGCCTTTCCAGCTCATTAAAGTAAGGGAAAACGCCATCCCTCCTATACATTTTAATATTTTTGGACCTGAGGGATCATCCCACAAAAAGATCGAGCACTTGTCTTTTTCGGCTCGCTAAAGCGATCGAAAATTCATCCCTTTCGTATTATTTTATACTTTTTCGGACTTAAGGGATTATGCTATGAAAAAGGATTGTTGGAGTTTCCTTTTCGACCCCTTTCAAACTATGTAAACATGAAAAGGACTGAGTTATCCTTGTCGTTAAACTCGTTAAAACAATAGTGACAAACTTTTCCACCCAGACAAGAATGAGTTTCACTGTCGCTAGGCTCGCTAAAACATAGTGACAGGTTTGCTGGAAGGGAAAATTATAGAACAAGCATATGTTATCCTCCTCAAGCTTGAAAAAAATAAAGAGGTATTGGTCAGCAATGACTGGGGAAAAAGGGAATAAATCTTGAAGAACTTTATTGGTAGCAGGTCGCTCTTGAACATGACACTTTCACTCCATCACCCTGATTGAGTCGGGTTGGGTTATTCCGTTCACCGATCATTTCACCATTGGTCCTCCATACCATCCATTTTTGGGGTTAACACTACCAATCCATCTAAGTGTCACCGATATGTTCAAGAGAAGTCATTCAGAGAATTCACCATCCGTTAATGCCTCATCCGCTGCAATACCTTCACCCTCCATTTTTCAGGACCGCCATTCCTGAACCTTATATCATCAGATCATTTTCACCTCCAGAAAATCATTTGCTACATTTCGTGTCGTAGATGTGGGATAAATTAAGGCCCTCCTACGACAGGTCACTTCCTGTCGACATCAGCTCATTATCCAAGAAGTTGACTTAGAAACAACCCTTTCAGTACTTTGAAGCTTGCATGCCTCAATGGCAAGTTTCTCACTTCCGGCGACAGGTTTACATCAATGGCCTTCGACTGAAAGATTT
Source organism: Pinus tabuliformis (assembly GCA_031772625.1). Lineage (NCBI taxonomy): Eukaryota > Viridiplantae > Streptophyta > Pinopsida > Pinales > Pinaceae > Pinus > Pinus tabuliformis. Next base: position 560,136,989 of record CM062808.1, on the reverse strand, counting down.
TACGTGGTGTTCGATACCAGATCATATATTCACACCACGTGAATTGTACTGTAGTACCTTGAGGATCATTATCATTATCGGTGATTCCTCTCATGCCTGTTAATGACTTAAATCATTGGCTGGTAATCAGGCAATGTCTTTCCATGTTCGACTTCAGGACATCTTTTCACATGGATCAACTTGTACGTCAGGCGAAGATTGAACGAGTTTGAAGACCCTGGATCTAGTTTCATCCATCCGGGCTGCGATATATTTAGGAATATAAAGACATCAAATGTACACAGAAGCTGCACAGATGATCATCCGAGATAAGGGATGATGACTCTACATATAAAGAATCACCAGTCTGCAACTACAGACGATTATTTGTCCTATGTACATGAAAATGAATTTATAAAGTTGAGCATGGGAATGCCTGCCTCAGCTAGATCATGAAAATAATATGATGATGATGTATTGTATTGTATCTTATACAGGTCACCTTCCAGTTCGAATAACTTGGATCCTCATGATAAAGCATTTCACCTAACATCAAAAGGTTTACAACTTCATCCTTTAGGGGGCAACTATTATAGACATATTTGGGCACTGCAACCCCAATCTTATATGTCGATAAACCAAGGGCTCTTTAACCCCTAAAAGTGTTGTTTCATACCCTAAAGGATCATAGTCAACTGATTACATCATTCTCCAGAAGTTCCACTTGAAAAACCACTCAGAACTGGCCAAAATTGGACCATACTGACTGCTCCACTGTCAGGGTGCGATGAGCGAGAATGGACAAATGTCTGAGACAGTTTGCTAAGTGGATGCTCATGGAATCTTCTAGAAACTTCTCCTAGGACACTTGCCTCTCTGAATTTGCCTAGGGATGAGTAAGAGATCCAAGAAATATCCAAGTGGAACTAAGAACTACAAGTGGAATGACATTAATCAAAAACCCAGAGATGACTCACACCTTTGCAAACATCTATAAATGGATCCCTCATCTGAGAGATCTGGAGGTTGGAATTTTGTAATTTGTAAGGAAGTGCTGATAGTTTGTCTTTGAGAAGAATCATTGCATTGTTGGGTGATCTTGCTTTTCATGAGGTGAAGAGGGCTTTGATGCTGGGAGGATGATGTTGGATCAGACAACTGGGTTGTAATTATCCCTTCTATTTTAATAAAGTTCTTTGAGTTTTCCTCCATATAATCGTGTACTTGTGAATCTTGTTATTTGTGAATGCCATTGTATGTTCAATGTACTTCTGATTTTGCATTGTTTATGATATAATAGACCGAGATGCTTTGATGGTGTTTTGTTACTTTGTTTGTACAGGTATTCTCTAAACAAGACAAGTAGGAGAGGACTTGCAAGCTCTATCAAGGGTGAGAGAAATCAAGCAAGGAGTCAAGCGGGAGATCCAGGTTGGTCCTTTTTCTTCTCTCTTATCTATCATACATAGAGGAAATCACAAATTGCTTTGATTGTTTGTTTCTAAGATAGCTGCCAATCTTAGTGGGACTAGCAGATCGAAAAGACACTAGTTTTCCCGGAAACACATAGTTCCCCCATGGTTCAAGCTCGTTAAAAAATGAACCCACCTTCAGTAATTAACCTTTTTGACTGCCATTCTATCAGCCTTTTGAGCCTTTCTTGTGTACCTCTCCACCTCCATTCTTTTGGCCGATCATATGCTTCCACTTGGTTGTTTACCCTTTTTGAGGAACATCTGTGATGAGTGGTCCTATTAGCCAACCTCTTCACAGAAATCACCATGTTTTGAGAAGTTCCAAGATTACCCAGAACCAGTTGCTACCCCAAACACCACTCGTTCCTCAAAATCAAGTCTCCTTTAAACCCTTTTCAGACTCATTAAATATGAAAATATTGTCAAGAAATTGACCTTTCCCACTCGTTAAAGTGATTGGAAGTGTCATCCCTCCTGTATATTTTAATCTTTTTCGGACCTGAGGGATTATCTCACGAAAAATTTCAAGAACTTGTCTTTTTCGGCTCGTTAAAGTGATCTAAAAGTCATCCCTTTTGTATTATTTTATCCTTTCTCGGACTTAAGGGATTATTCTACAAAAAAGAACTTCTGGAGCTTTCTTTTCATCCCTTTTCAAACTCTCTAAACATGAAAAGGACCGAGTTATCCTTGTCATTAAACTCATTAAAACAATAGCGACAAACTTGTCCATTATAAACAAGACTAAGTTCCATTGTCGCTAGACTCGTTAAAACATAGCCACAGGTTTGCCTGAAGGGAAAATTATACAACAAGCATATGTTATCCTCCTCAAGCTTGACAAAAATAAAGAGGTACTAGTTAGCAATGACTGGGGAAAAAGGGAAGAAACTTGAAGAAATTTATGGTAGCAGGTCGCTCTTGAACATGACACTTTCACTCCATCACCATTATTGAGTCGGGTTGGGTTATTTCGTTCACTGGTCATCTAACCATTGGTCTTCCACACCATCCATCTTTCACGGTTAACGCTACCAATCCATCTCAATGTCACAAACATGTTCAAGAGAAGTCATTCAGTTGAGAAACCACAATCCAGTTAATGCCTCATCCATTGCAATACCTCCAACCTTCATCTTTTCATGAGCGCCATTCCTGAACCTTGTGTCGTCAGATCGTTTTCACCTCCAGAAATCATTTGCTTGATTTTGTGTCATAGATGTCAAATACATCAAGGCCCTCCTATGACAAGTCACTTCTTGTCAACATCAGCTCTTTATCCAAGAAGTTGACATAGAAACACCCCTTTCAGTGTTTTGAAGCTTGCATGCCTCAATGGCAAGTTTCTCACTTCCGGCAACAGGTTGACATCAATGGCCTTCGACCGAAAGATTTTGCGTGGTGTTTGACATCGGATCATAAATTCACACCACGTGAATTGTACTACAGTACCTTGAGGGTCATTATCATTATCCATGATTCCTCTCGCCTGTTAACAACTCACATTATTGGCTGGTAATCAGGCGATATCTTTCCATGTTTGACATCAGAACATCTCTTCACATGGATTGACTTGTACATCGGGTGAACATTGAATGAGTTTGAAGACCCCAGATCTAGTTTCATCCATCCGGGCTGCGATATATTCAGGGATATAAAGACATCAAATGTACCAAGAAGCTGCACAGACGGTCATCCGAACCAAGGATGATGACTCTACATCTCAAGAATCATCACACGACTATTTGATCTATGTACATGAAATGAATTTATAACGCTGAGCATGGGAATGCCCGCCTCATCTAGATCATGAAAAACTATATTATGATGATGTATTGTGTTGTATCTTATACAGGTCACCTTCTAGTTCGAAACCTCGGATCCTCATGATAAAGCATTTCACCCGACATCAAGATTTACAACTTCATACTTTAGGGGGCAACTGTTATAGACATATTTGGGCACTTCAACCCCAATCTTATATGCTGATAAACTAGGAATCATCAACCCCAAAAAGAGTTGTTTCACACCCTAAAGGAACATGGCCATCTGATTACATCATTTCCCAAAAGTTCCACTTGAAAAACAATCTAGAAATGGCCCAAACCGAACCATACTGACTGCTACACTAGCCAGGTGCGATCCATACTGAGTGGTACACTGCTCAGGTGAGATGCATACTGATTAGGCCTTCTGCAGGGTGCGATGGGTGAGGATGGACAACTGACCGAGACAGTTTGCTAAGTGGATGCTCATGGAATCTTCTAGAAACTTCTCTTATGACACTTGCCTATCTGAACTCACCCAGTGATGAGTAAGAGATTCAAGAAATCTCCAAGTGGAACCAAATGCAACAAGTGAAATGACACTAATCAAAACCCCAGAGATGACTCACACCCTTGCACACATCTATAAATGGATCACTCATCTAAGAGATCCAGAGGCTAGAATATCATGAATTGCAAGGAAGTGCTGATAGTTTGTATTTGAGATAGGAGCATTGTGTTGTTGGTGTGATATTGCTATTTCATGAGGTGAAGAGGGATTGATGTTGGGAGGATGATGTTGGATCAGACAACTGGGTTGTAATTCTCCCTTCTATTTAATAAAGTTCTTCAAGTTTTCTTCCATATAATTGTGCACTCGTGAATGTTATTATTTTTGAATGCCATTGTATGTTCATTATATATCTGATTTTGTAGTGTTTATGTTACAATAGATCAAGATGCTTTGATGGTTCTTTGCTATTGTATTTCTACAGGTACTCTTCAAGCGAGATAAGTACGGAGAGGAGTTGCAAGCTCTGTCAAGGGGGAGAAAGATCGAACAAAGGATTAAGTGGAAGTTGCAGGTTGGTCCACTCATCTTTCCCTTATCTATTGTGCATAGAAGAAATCGTGAATTGCTTTAAACTATTGTTTCTAGGGTAGTTGCCAAACCTAGAGGGTTAGTCGATCGAAAAGACACTAGTTTTCCCAGAAACACTTCTCTCTCTCCCCCATATCACTCTCTCCCTCTCCCTCTTCCTATCTTTGTCCCTTCCTCTCTCTCTCTCTCTCTATCCATCTATCTCTCCCTATTTATACCTCTTCCTTTCTCTCACACTCTCCATCCATATCTCTTTCTCTTTCTCTTTATATCTCTCTATCTCCGACTCCCTCCCACCCTCAATCTACATCACACTCTCTCCCTCTCTCTCTCTCCTCCCAACCCTTTCCCTCTGCCTATCACTCTCCCACTCTCTCCTTACTCTGAATGTCACCCTTGATTCCCCTTGATTCCCCTCTTACCTCTTCCCCCTCTCTCACCCTCTCCCTCACTCCCTCTCTTCCCACCTCTCTCTCTCCATATCTCTCTCTCCCACTCTATCTTTTCATTATTTCTCCCTCTCTCCCTCTCCATATATATATCTCTCTCTCCATCCCACCCTCCGTCCCTCCCTATCTCTATCTCTCCCACTCTCTCTCCACCCTCTCCTTTCCCATATCCCTCTCTCCCTCTCCCTTCATTTTCTACCTCTACCTCTTTCCCTCATTATTCCTCTCTCTCCCCCTATCACTCTCCCTCTCTCTAGGTCTCCCTCTCTCTTCCTCTCCCTCTCTCTCTCTCTCTCTCTCTCTCTCTCTCTCTCTCTCCTTTCCTCCCTTACCATCACTCTATCTCTCTCTTTATTTTCATCTCTCTCCCCCTTTTCCTCTCCCACTTCCTCCCACCTTCTCCCCTCTTACTCACTTCCTCCCACCCTTTCCCCACTTACTCACTCCCTCCCTCCCTCTCCCTCCCTATATTTGTATCTATTTTCCCCTCCCTCATCTCTTCCTCTGCTTTTCTCCCCCTCACACCTCGTTAGCTCTCTACCCCACCCTCTCTCTCTCCATCACCCTCTCCTTCTCCCTCTCCCTCTCTTTGTATCTCCTCTCTCTCCCCACCATGACTTTCCCCCATCCTTCACTTCTACTTCCTCTCTCTCTACCCCTTTCCCTCTCTCGAACTATCCCTCTCCCTCACTAGAGCTCTTTGTCTCGTTCGCCCTCTCCCTCCTACCCTTCTTCTCCCTCTCTCTTTCTCCCAATCTTTGTATTCCTCTCCATATCCCATTGGATCCCATCCTCCCACCATATTCCTCCCTCACTTCCTCCATATCTCTCTCCCTCTCTATCTATCCATATCTCTACCTATCCCTCTCCCTTTCTTTGTGTCTTACTCTATCTCTCCCCTCCCTTGCTTCCTCTCCCCTCTTTGCTCTTGCTTCATCTCTCCCTATCCCCATTTCACTCTACACTCCTCTCATTCTCTCTCTATCTTGCTCACTTTCCTTGTCTCCCTCCTTCCCATGATCTCTCACTCCGTCCCTCTCCTTGTCCCTTTTCCTCTCCTAGTCCTTATTCATCCCACCCTCACCACCTCTTCATCCATCCATTTCTCTTCTCGCTCTCTTTGTCCATTACTCTACCTCTCCCTCTTTTTCTTTCCCTCTCCCTCACTCCCTCTCTCTATTCTACCTCTCCTCCCCTCTCCCTCTATTTATCTACCCTATCGTTCTCTCTCTCTCTCATCCTCCATCTCCATATCTCTCCCCACCTATATCTCGCTCTTTCTCCTCCCTCCCTACCTATCCCTCCATACCTTCTACTCCTTCCCTTGCTCTCTCACTGTTTCTACCTCTCCCTCTTCCTATCCCACTCTCTCTACCCTTCTCCCACCTACCATCCCCCTCCCTCTCCCTCTCCCTCTCCCTCTCCTAGTCCATCTCCCTTCTCTCTCTCTCTACCTCCCTACATCCATCTCCATCTCCCTCCCCGCATTTTCCTCTTTCTCTATTGCCAACTTCTTCTCTCGCTTTAAGTATCTATCTTTTTATCTCCCTCATCCTCTCTCTCACTTTCCCTGTACCTCCCTCCCTCTATCTCCCTCTCATCTTATCCTTCCCTCTATCTTTACCTCTCACTCATTGTCCCTCTCAATCTCACCTCCTCCTCTCTCTCCTTCTCTCACTCTCTCTCCATTCCTCGTTTTATATCCCTAAACAATTATGTGCCAGGGAATAAGTTCCTAGGCATCAATATGGTAGGTTACATTATGAAATATAATTTTTCAAAGTGAAATTATTTCGAAATTGTTGAAAATGCAACAAGATGATGGAGCTTAGTGAAAAGAAGTTTCCTTCACTAAGTGGGCCCGCAAGCTATTTTTGGCGCAAAGTCTATTTTTAGACTATGTCTATTTTTAGACATATGGATCATGGTCTATGAGTTGCAGGATGCTATTTGTGGATGATTGGTCATGTTGGTAAAAATAGATGGACTTCTATTTTTAGACATATGGGTGGAGTCTATTTTTAGACTACCAGGCTAAAAATAGAACAGTCGAATATTATTAGCTCTTAATAATATTTTGACTATAAACATTATCTTATCCTCTTGGAGCACTTCAGTTCAAGCTACGGATGTGGAACATGCAACTTCCAAAAGGAAATACGCTTCTCTTATGGGTTAGTTGAGCTATTGCATGATGGAATTCAGTTAGAACTCAAGTGATTGAGTTTGGTGGAGTTGTGTTCAGTTTGACTTGGTTGAGCTAGTTGTATTTAGTCAAACTGCAAATACACTAGTGATGAGTGATGTGAATTAATTATTAATTAATTCACTAATTATTAATTCATAAAGCAACTAAAGAATACATCAGTTAACTCAGTGCATGGATAGTTCAGTGGAGACAGGTGTTAGAGGTGGAGACTACTATCAGTTGTGACTATAGCTGTGCATGAGATTTGCACAATCAATGATTGAGATTGCCAATGAGGATTGCGCAGTACAAGCCAAGGAAAACAAGCTTGGATCATTCCTATTCTTACTTTGGATTGTGCAATAGAGGCAGGCAGACGGTGGAGGAGATTTGAACCTGTGACTTGATTTAGATCTGACCTAGTTTGTGTGTAGCAGGTGGAGATAGTACTGAGTACTTGTGAGGAGTATCGTACTATGTATTGTTACATGTTCTCTATCATTATAATATACAGATAGTTGGGGTTTTTCATCTGTATGCTTTCCCCGGTACATACTGTGTTAATGTGCGCATGTGATTGATGTTTCATTGTTTTTAATTCCACAAAATTGATGATCAATGTAGAGGAGGTTATGTATTATGCATGCATTCCGTAGATAGTATATAATCAGGATAATATCTGTGAATAAGTGTTATATTATTCAAATTTATACATGGTATCAAAGCAAAGTTGATCATCAGAACTATTATTCAGAAAGTGATTACATTTTATTTCTTCAGGCAGAGTCTGTAATCAGGCGAGGTAGCCTCTGGATTCATCCTTCTTTTGGAAGGTGAGATATCCAGTAAAATCCCATACATTCAATCTCTGTATGAGAAATACTTTGTTCTCACGAATTTTAGATCAGAAGCGGTTGAGTTTTGAGCTGGTGGAATTTAAATTTGCAGTAGTGTTTTCTTGGTGTCAAAGTTGAAATGTCTTTCGGCGGATTGCGATTGGAGTATGCTCTTGAAGGCAGCTCGAATTATATTGCATGGAAAGACAGGATGGAGGCAGTGTTAGATGACAATGGGCTGAAGGATTTCATATAGGCTAAGGTCCCAAATCCTACTGATGCTGTTCACGTTGAGGCTTGGCAAAAGAAGACATCAAAGTGTCAAAGGATTCTGTTGGAGGGCGTGAAGGATCACATTGTGTCCAACCTGCATGGAAAGGATTCTCCATACTTGATGTGGAAAGCATTAACAAATTTATTCCAAAGCAAGAGCGACAAGAGGAAGTTGGTGCTCAAGGATAAACTCAGAAACATTAAGTGTGAGAAAGGAGACAGTATGCCCAAGTATCTCATGAAGTTCACTCAATGCCGAGATGAGCTGGGAAGTGTGGGGGTGACTGTCGATGATGTGGACTTGGTGAGATTGGCTCTCCTTGGTCTTCCGAAGAGTTGGCATTCCTATTAGGACTCTGTCAATGTTCTGGAGAAATCGCCAGGATGGGAGAGACTTTGGTCAGATCTTGTGCAGGAGGAGATCAGGCGGAATACCAAGGACGAATCTTCATCAAAGGCATCTGATGAAGAAAATTGCGCTTTGGCTACCAAAGCAAAGAAGGGGAAGAACAAGAAAGCTTCTCATTCCGATGCGAAAGGCAAGAAGCAGGACATTTCCAAGGTGAAGTGCTTTCATTGTCACCAGCACGGACATTATGCCACAAATTTTCTGCAGAAGAAGAAAAATAAGCAAGCTGCTAGTTCTGCAGCAGGAGAGGCCTTAGCCTCGTAGTTTGAGCTGGATTTTTCATTGATCACATGCTTGGTATCAAGTGTGATGGGATCGGTATGGTTCTTGGACAGTGGTGCATATTTTCACATGACAGGAGATCGAGATTTGTTTTCTGATCTAGATGAGAAAGATCTTGGAGTGCACATCGAGATGGACGATGATGGTAGATACAGTGCAACCAGTATCAGTACCATTTCCTTTGAGACAGAGTTTGGTAAACCCTTCGTATTGAAGGAAGTGATGCATGTTCTAAGATTGAAGAAGAATATTATCTCTGTGGCGATGTTAGAAGACAAGGGATATGATGTTGTTTTCAGCAAGGGAAAGGCTTTCCTGTGCAGTAAGACAACTAGAGAAACCTAGAAGATAGGGGTTCGAGTCAGGAACCTTTATCAATTGCATGTAGATGGCTGCGCAACAATGGCATGCAAGGCAGAAGGATTGGTGAGCCGGGATGATGGCGAGCTGTGGCACAGGAGATTGGGCCACCTTCACCATGGAGCCTTGAAGATATTGCAGCAGATTTCTACTGGGCTTCCTAAAGGCACTCTTGCGCAGTCAGATCAGTGCAAGGGGTGTACTTTGGGAAAATTTGTGAAAGCCACCTTTCACGAGAAGGATAGTCACTCCACAAAGATCCTTGAGAGAATTCACACAGACGTGTGTGGACCTTTCTCAGTAGCTTCGACAGCAAAGCATAGGTACTATGTGATATTTGTTGATGATTTCTATCGGAAGTGTTGGATCTTCTTCATGTAGAAGAAGAGCGAGACATACTCAAAGTTCTGTGAGTTCAAAGCATTGGTCGAGAAGGAATCAGGGAAGAAGGTGAAGGCTCTTAGGAGCAACAATGGTGGTGAATTCATCTTTGGCGAGTTCAACGACTTCTGCAGCGTAGAAGGGATTCGAAGAGAGCTCATAACTCCCCATAACCCACAGCAGAATGGGGTTGCTGAGCGGAAGAACAGAATGATTGTGGGTGTTGCATGGGCGATGTTGCATGATCAGGGCCTACCCCTTCACTTGTGGGCAGAGGCATGCAATACTGCAGTATATGTGCAGAACCGTTGTCATCATAGGATACTTGGCATGAGTACACCCGAGGAGGCCTGATATTTCCCATTTGAGGATTTTTGGTACTAAAGTTTACATGCATGTGACGAAGGATGCCAGGAAGAAGCTGGAGCTGACCGCAGAGGTTGGGATATTTGTGGGGTACACTGATATGCCCCACAACTATCGTGTGTATTTTCCAGACAGTTGCAAGACTGTTGTGCGACAAGATATCAAATTTCAGGAGGAGAAAGCCATGAAGTGTTCACTTGAGAGGGAGCCACACTTGCATGCAGATGAGGAGCTATTAGTTCCTAAGAATGAGCTTCAGGACGTGGATCAGCCACAAGATGAAGTTCATGGAGTGGAAGAGACCACTCATGCAACACCAACCATCAGAGGACAAAAGCACACTACAGAAGCTGAGCGACTGGCTCAAGATGCAGAGAAGGTTGTAGGACCACCTATAGGATAGCGCAGACAGACACAGTCACCTAATCGGTACACTAGATACATGGCTCTTGTGAGCAAATGTGTTGTGACTAAGCCATCCTCTTTCAAGGAAGCTGTGGAGGATCCCGCATGGGTAGATGCCATGGTGGAAGAGTCTGATTCGATTGTTAGAAACAGTGCATGGGATATTGTCCCAAGACCGGAGGGGAAATTAGTGGTGGGTTCGAGATGGATCTACAAAGCAAAGCAGGCAGTTGATGGGAGTGTGGAGAAGTACAAGGCAAGATTTATTTCCCGAGGCTTCTCATAGATAGAGGGGATCGATTATGAGGAGACCTTTGCACCTGTCGCAAGGTATTCTTCCAGACAGACGATTCTTGCTCTCTCAGCGCAGATGGGATGGCACATTCATCATATGGATGTGAAGACTATGTTCCTCAACAGAGTCATTGAGGAGGAGGTGTACATAGAGCAGCCCGAAGGTTTTGAGATCTTCAGCAGCGAGTCGCATGTGTGCAGGCTCAAGAGAGTGTTGTATGGGTTGAAACAAGCACCACGTGCTTGGTACACACGGATAGACAGTTATTTCACCGGACTTAGATTCTCCAAGAGTGAGGCGGATCCTAACCTATACTAGATTGTGGTGGAGGGTAAGTTGCTTATCATTGTACTTTATGTAGATGATTTGATTTTGACAGGAGATGAGCTGTTGATACTTTCATGCAAGGAGGATCTTTCTAGAGAGTTTGAGATGAAGGACTTGGGCCTCCTTCATTATTTCCTGGGAATGGAAATTTGGCAGCACAGTGATGGACTATTTGTTTCTCAGGGTAAGTATGCTCGGGAGATACTGGAGAAGTTCAACATGCATGGCTGCAAGCCTGTTGATACTCCTCTTCCTGGAGGTTGGAGGAAGGAGGATGCTACTTCAGCAGAGGTAGTGGATGCCACTGTTTATCGATAGTTGGTGGGGTCGCTTATGTATCTAGTCAATACACGACCCGATATATGCTATGCTGTTAACCAGCTTTCACAAGCTATGGTTAAGCCAACCAAGCTCTTCTGGAAGGCAGGCAAGCATGTATTTTGTTATCTCAGAGGCACATCGGGATATGGATTGTGGTACAGACAGGAGGATGAGGTGAAGCTATGTGGCTTCACGGATGCAGATTGGACAGGGAGCCCAACAGACAGAAAGAGCACATCTGGAGGGATCTTCAGTATCGGGTCGAAAACAATTTCTTGGTACAACAGGAAGCAGAGATCCGTGGCACTTAGTTCAGTAGAGGCTGAGTATATGGCAGCAAGTTTGGCTCCATGCGAGGCTATATGGATGAGGAAGATCATGGTCAGGTTGTTCGGGTCACACTTGGAGCCTACAGTGATTTATTGTGATAACCAAAGTTGCATTAAAATCTTATCTAATCCAGTATTTCATGATAGATCCAAGCACATCGACATCAGGTACCATCATATCAGAGATTGTGTGCAGCGGAGAATCATGTTACTTTCATACATTCCCACAGAGGATCAGGATGCTGATATCTTGACGAAGGTGCTCACCGGGAGAAAATTCGAATACCACCGAGGCAGGATAGGGTTTTCTGATAATCCATATCTTGTTGAGAGGGAGTGTTGAAAATGCAACAAGATGATGGAGCTTAGTGAAAAGAAGTCGCCTTCACTAAGTGGGCCCGCAGGCTATTTTTGGCACAAAGTCTATTTATAGACTATGTCTATTTTTAGACATATGGATCATGGTCTATGAGTTGCAGGATGCTATTTGTGGATGATTGGTCATGTTGGTAAAAATAGATGGACTTCTATTTTTAGACATATGGGCGGAGTCTATTTTTAGACTGCCAGGCTAAAAATAGAACAGTCGAATATTATTAGCTCTTAATAATATTTGGATTATAAACATTATCTTATCCTCTTGGAGCACTTCAGTTCGAGCTACGGATGTGGCACATGAAACTGCCAGAAGGAAATACGCTTTTCTTATGGGTTAGTTGAGCTATTGCATGATGGACTTCAGTTAGAACTCAAGTGATTGAGTTTCGTGGAGTTGATTGAGGAGTTGATGGAGTTGTGTTCAGTTTGACTTGGTTGAACTAGTTGTATTTAGTCTAACTGCAAATACACTAGTGATGAGTGATGTGAATTAATTATTAATTAATTCACTAATTATTAACTCATAAAGCAACTAAAAATACATCAGTTAACTCAGTGCATGGACAGTTCAGTGGAGACAGGTGTCAGAGGTGGAGACTACTATCAGTTGTGACTATAGCTGTGCATGAGATTTGCATAATCAGTGATTGAGATTGCCAATGAGGATTGCGCAATACAATCCAAGGAAAACGAGCTTGGATCATTCCTATTCTTACTTTGGATTGGGCAGTAGAGGCAGGCAGATAGCGGAGGAGATTTGAACCTGTGACTTGATTCAGATTTGAGCTAGTTTGTGTGTAGCAGGTGGAGATAGTACTGAGTACTTGTGAGGAGTATTGTACTATGTATTGTTACATGTTCTCTATCATTATAATATACAGATAGTTGGGGGGTTTTCAGCTGTATGCTTTCCCCAGTACATACTATGTTAATGTGTGCATGCAATTGAGGTTTCATTGTTTTTAATTCCGCAAAATTGATGATCAACATAGAGGAGGTTATGTATTATGCATGCATTCCATAGATAGTGTATAATCAGGATAATCTTTGTGAATAAGTGTTATATTATTCAAATTTCTACAGAAATATGTCCTAACCTCTTGAAACATCATTTTTTGAATCCAACACGATAATATCTAACTTTACAGATAATATTCTTTTAAAAGGATGTTAGAATATATTAATAAAAGAGTTAACTGCTTGGGAAGTTAAGAATCGACGAAATTAAAACATGAAAAATGACCTTAATATTTGAGATTTTAAAAAATGATGGATATATTCCTCCAATGCATTAAACCATACTACTTTAATCCATACAAAATTACATGTATATTCAAAACATACTGAATCTTATACAAATGTGTAGATTTCATAGAAATTTAGGTTGACTTCATTCCAGCGATGGGTTGTATGTTATTTTGGATTGGGTTGTATTTTATTCTGGATGTTAGGATTTTCTTATGGATTAAGCTCTGTTCTGTTACCTCCGTCCTCATATACAAATTCTCATAGGGATATGGCATTGTCCACTTAGGTGTAAATTTTATTGAGAAAAAAATATTAAAATTAGGTCATTTTTATTCTTAAAAAATAGCATAAAAAATTTATAGACATTTAAAATTTTGAAAATTATAGTTGTAATGTAAATTTCAAAAAACATTTACTCCATTTAATCAAAACCATATCAAAATTTCCATTATTTTCGCAGCAAATACTCTAAAGTGTTGTAAAATGACATAAAGTCCCTTCCTCTCCCATGTGGCGATTGTGATTCTGTCAATGGGTCGGGTTTCACTGATTGGTGATCACAGGTATCACTGTGTGTTATCAAATGCAGGCACGAGATATCTCCAAAGTGCGGGATCATGTGTAAAAAAGGAAAAAGGCCCCAAGATTGTAGTCCAAAAGCCTTAGCGCATGAGGGCTAAAAACTTGGTCGCAACCCCTAGTCATATGAGGAAAATAGTGAAATGGGGCTATACCAAAGGGGCCCTGAGGGGGCATTAGAACGCACCCATTTCTTAATGTTTCAGTGATAAAGGCCCACACCTAAAATACTTTCGTGTTACATCATAAGTGCATCCCTAGGTAGACCAAGGTGTCTATAATATCTCAGAAGGCTTTAAAGGCGTGCGGGGTTGGACGCTATGGCTTTAAGGGAAATAGGTGGTGCATTCAAAAATCGTATGGGCTGATTCAGAAAGGTCCATTGTGACACGTGAACAAGGTACAACCCAGGGGTCCTCCGCTATAGTACTGCAACATGATACTGATAAGCACCCATTCCTAGCTTTAAAGAGTGGATAGTTCAAGCAGTAAAGGTGGAAGCAATGAGAGTCATCTAGGAAACACAGGATGCCAAAAAAAGAGAAAACTACAACCTGAAGTAGAGGAGATCACAGGGATGGGAACAAAGACTTTCATTTACATTTATGTCTCATTGTTTTCTTATTTCCTGTCTTGTAATTTTCCTTCTTTCAAGAAGAGAATTAATTTTGTAATGTTTCGGGCCGCAGATTCCTCTCGAGCCAAGATGGTCTGTCATCTTGATAGCTGAGACTCATCTCAAAGATGTTTTGTGTAATGAATGTCCACTCTCCTCCTCTCCTTATAAATAGGAGGAAGCAAGACTTAAAAAAGGCTCAGAAATTCTAAACAAAACACTACATGTTGTTTTCACACTATATGGATTTGTAATACAGATCTTTCAGAATATCAATGAAATGGTGGTCATTACCCCTTCCATTATTATAATATGTTATCACTTTTTTAAACCCATTTTATGTTCATACTTCTTCTCTGAATTCATGCAATCATAGTTGTTAGTAATATTTCAAGCCTTCCTCACAGATTCATTTGTATCGATAAGTTAATGCAAGTGCCTGTAATTATATCACAAATTCATTTGTATCGACATTGTTAATGCATGTGCTTGTATGGATTATTGAAATTATATCTTTAATAGTTTCACTTCATGAATCATAGCACCCAATCTCTTTGTTGTCCACTATATCTGCTTGTAACTCAAATAAGTATTCTTAATGCCTGAAGCTCCATGCGTTAAGTGTAGAATTCTTGAAGCCTTATGCTCCATATGATGAGTTTCTCTTTCTTCTCATCCTCTATAATTTTCTATACAAAGCTTATTAAACTATAAGTCCTTGAACTACTCGACCTCCACTATTTTAGGCACAATTCTAAGATTTGTACATGTGAAGAAGTACGAAAAATTCATGTCTTACTCCTTTAGGTGAATGAACCAACCCAATATATATATACAAACTATATGTAATGTCTTCATTTCTAGAAAATCATATGAGACACACAAAATCTAGGTGTGTCAAGGCACTGGTCCTGTAAGAAATCCAAGGCTATCTCTCGGAGCTACAACATAAGGAAGGACTTGTTGGAGTCTTGATTCAGGAAGGATAGGTCATCTTCTATGAATCAAGAAAGTTCAATGAGCACGGAAAAACTATTTTACTTATGATATTCAGTTGGAAACTATCATTCATGCATATGTAGAACAATAACTCCTTGGATTATTGTTTATAGATGTTTGTATATGCAATTTGTACAAGGTTAATTTTAGGGGCGAATAATCGCCCAAAGGCGAAATTTAAGGCTTTTTATATTTTAATAGGGCGAATTTTTAATTAAAATAATAATTTTTTTTTTATATAATTAGCCCATATTTTATTTAAAAATTAATTAATTTTTTTATTTTAGCCCAGGGCGGATAAACTAACCTAATCGTATTTGATCAAAATCGCCCCATTTTGATATTTGCGGAATCGTATTTGATCAAAATCGCCCCATTTTGATATTTGCTCCCGGTTTGGGAGAGAAAAATCGCCATTTTTTATTTACAATTTGGGTTTTCTGGTTTGGGAGTGGTTTGTGAGGGTCGATTTGGTCCCGGGAGTGGTTTGTGAGGGTCGATTTGGTCATGGGATGTTAGATTTGTTTTTAAATGGAGGGCGGAGCTTAATTTGTTTTCAAATGGAGGGCGGCTCCCTGTTTTCACGGATTCAGCCCGCTGTTTTGGTGTATATGGCTCCCTGGGTCCCTGTATAAAAATGGTTTTGAAATAGGTTTTTTCATCCTAGTTCACAAATCTAAATGTTCTAGTTAGCAGCAGTAGTTTCGGTGCGATATTCTTGCATTTTCAGATTTCAATCCACTTATTCTTCTCTTGTTTTGGCATCCATTGTTTCTTGGATTTGAACGGCTCATGCCACTGCAGCAGCAACAACAACAGTCGGTACTTGACAGAATTGTTGGCTGAGCGCGAGAAATTAGGCCCCTTTATGCAAGTCCTGCCCATCTGTAGCCGGCTTTTGAATCAGGGTAAGTTGGCTTCATATGTCTTGTTTTTCTTCAAGTTTGAAGTACAAGAGAAAATAGTTGCTGAGTATGATACAGATTATTAGTTTTTCTGGAAGGCCAAATTAGGTGGATTCATGCCTCCTGCAGTTGGAACAGGGGTGATAATCACTTTGCCAGTGAACGTTGAATGCTTTCGTTGGTTTGGAAGCAAATATAACGTGGCTCCAAATTGTTCTCACAAACCCAGAAATGCAGACTGCTAGAAAATATTAGATTTGTGTTGTCTACAATGTGGCTCAGTAGTTATTTTTATTGGCAAAAGATAGGGTTGTAGGGCCCTTAAAGTATATGGGAAACATACAGCATCTGGACTTATGGAAACATGGAGCCTGGATCTTCCAATAGGTGGATCTGGGAAAAAATAGAAGAATTCTTGATTTCCCTTCCCAAGCAAAAAGTGCGAATGGCTGTTAATAGCCCCTTGCTGTTCCAAACATCATTTTATTTGCTTTACTGAATGGTCTGATTTATATTCCAACCTTTTTTTTTCACTACATGCTCCTTTTTCCAACCAAGATCATGTTACTCCACAGCGTTTAGTCGATGCAAATCATATATATATGGCATTTATTTCATGTATATTGGCAGTTGAACTTTTGCCAATATTTCTACGACAGCTATTATTGCTGATCAGATATTGATTGTCTGCTGGTCACATTTTTGATTTTGGGATTGTCTAGTATAACTAACATTAGAAGGTTCTTTTCAAGAGTAAATGTTCAACTCATTATCTGATGTAGAGGTCTTTTATAAAGGAGATGACTGTTGAATGAGTTGAATTTTCCTTTTCCTTGTAACTTTGTTTGTGGCTTTCCTTGAAGAATGTCTGGACTTGTTTATGTTGATTAAGTAGCATCTTTCATCAAAAGGTCGTGTTGTGCACAGGCTTCAAAATTTTGCTTGCATGTAATGTTGTTTTGATTCATTCAGTTTGGATGTGTGATTGTATGTTTGAATCTTTGTCAACTTTATGGTCTTTAAGACTTATGCATTGCTACATTTTTAATGCTGTAAAGTAAGAAACTGAGGCAGGAGCTGCTGAGGAATGTGGCAGTATCTTGTAGTTTCTCAAGCTGATATTCTCATGTTCGTGTAAAAGGTATATTAACTCTGCTGATATTCAAGCATGGGGTAAGTAGCCATGATCTGCTTACTCTTTTTATGATTGTCTGTGTCCTCCCTTTTGTTGTGTTGTTGAGCTGGAAAGTTATCAGTACTTACCCTAAATATTATAGCATTTGGATGTTTGCAGTCTGCCAGTATCCCAAGATGAATATTTTGATGGAGAAGGCAACTTCCTGCTTCTGATTCCCATGTATTGTTCATGTTGGAAAGATCTAGGCAATGATTGTTGTATTGTTCATATTTTTCATTCAGCTTGATCTCGGTACAATTGTCTCAAATATCTTTTATGGTGAGAGGGAGCGTTATAGTCATGTTGCCAAGTATGGGCTGGTTCATAGGGTTGAGTGGGGGAATTGGGTGTTTTCTTGCCTGAGTCATGGGTCAGTTAGCACTATTTATATCAAATGTGGCCTGAATGTTGTTTGAAACTGGAGATACTGATGACCTCAATGATGTGAAAAATTGGAGATACCGTATGGCCTCAATGGTGTTTGTAATCAAAATCTGGATTGAACACAGTGTCTGTATAGACTGTAGTTCAAGTTTTGTATAGACCTTTTGAAAAGTTTTTGAGGCAAGAAATTTGTTGTGTTAATATTGTCTGATTTGTAATAGAGAAACTGCTATGAGGTGCTTTGGACTACTTGGGAATGAATTTTTGTCTCAGATGTCGATAGTCTGTACTGTGGTAGACAATAAGATGATTTCTTTTCTCAGGGATTGCAATTGCTTTCCGAAAGATGGGGTATACCTGTTCATGGTACTTCTTTCGACATCAAGTTGATAAACCTTCCCTTAGACTTGAGTTTTGTTTGGTTCTTGTTCGTTGGGTGATGATAAAAAATGTAATATTCATTTGTATTTGTTGATTTTATACTCATGGAACTTGTTTCTTATTGTACTCAATTCTTTTGATGCAAGAAAGAACAACAGACTAGTTTGAGCTTGAGGTACTTGAAGCGGCAACAGCTCTCTTCTCAAGCGGTATGTGTTCTAGTTCTCAAGTGTAATATGAGTAAATTTAGAATGTACTGCCATTTGACAATACTGGTAAGCACTTTGAAGAAGTGGAATTTCATCAACACTATAGTGTTAGAGAAATCTGAGAGATTGCCTTTGGTCGTTTTTCCATAATGTATCTGATTTCACGACTGTTGTACCTACATGGTACTTGTAATGCATAGCAAACCAGGAAATACTTTATTGTATTGCCGCACTATTAGAAAATATAATTGTTGAAGTTACAGGCAGTATTGCTGCTTGAAAGCTGGGATTGATCCTGTCAGGTTTTGGGCCTATAAACTGTTCTGCACCTTCGTTAGTGCTTCATTCATCAATGGATGAAATGCCTTCATTACTCAAACTGCAACTTTCAACGATCTAAAGTTATATTACTTATTGTCCTAATAAAATTCAAGTTTATCATTTATAGCTTACGTGTGTGTAAGTTACATAATTAAAATCAAGGATGCTCCCTCATAAAATGGAAAGAAATAGCCAAACCAAAAGAAGGTTGAGAGTTTAAAAAAATACACACTATTATGGCAAGGCTGTAGTTTCCAAGAGCATATGGAAAGTAATACAGGGGCAAGTTTGTGGCATCAAGTCATAGGGAAAAAATATGTGGACCTATGATCTTTGGAGGAATGGATTAGACTTCCAAATAAAATTATTACAAATGTCTCAATGGTTAAAAGGCTCTTGTTCAATCTTTTCCTCTGCTGGGCAATTGGCAATGTGGAGAATAGGAAATGGATTGAATGTGAAAATAGGTGAAGACACCTAGCTCCACAAGATTAATGAAGAAACTATCAAGACCCTGGCAATGGCATACTCACTCAAGCTGATGTTATGTCCGAAATTGATCACCATATAGAAACATCACTGGCAATTTGCAAGGTCAACAGGCTTGGAAGGAGGTTCAAAGGACAATCGAGATGGCTATGTTAACATATTACAACTAAGTACAATGTGGAGAATAGGAAATGGAGAGAAAGTGAGAATAGGTGAAGATCCCTAGGTGAGGTTTAAAAGGCTCCAGGAGATTAATGAAGAAACTATTGAGACCCTGCATATCAATGGCACACAATCAAGCTGATATTGTGGATCCAAATGTGACCACCATGCAGAAACAGCACTAGATATCAGCAAGGTTCTTGATGGGTTGCTTGGCTGTATATCTGACTTTGATTAAAATCTGGTCTAACTGCTTGGCCTGATCTTTCCTAATCATTTGGATCTGAGTTGTAACCATAGTTTGAAGCCACCTCTTGAGGATTCTGATAGGGTAATGTGTTTGTACCTTTGTAGGTATTGTCATTCAGGTATGACACAGTGGACAGGCTAGCTTCAGTAGCTGTGAAACCACGCCCTGGATTATGTCCTTCAGAACCATGCATGAAGCCATTGTTTACTGGATCTACATACGATACAGAGAAATTATTGCTGGGCTTTTTTGGTTCAAAGATGTTCACACATTCACTAGTTGATGGAACAACTACTATGAAAGAAGGATCAAAGAGGCCATCAAAATAGAAAATAATACAAGTTGTCTTTAGCAAGATGATGGATTAAAGATTAGTTGTAGACTTGTAGTTGGCTTTCATCTCTTAGGAATAATGAAGTGCAAAGCAACAACTGAAGTTTTTCCCTGTGCTCAGTAGTCTAGGTTGTAGGTTGGGTTCTCACACTTGCATCTTACTATCTTAGAATCTTTTATATCATGACAAGCATAATCAGCTTACCCCTTTTACTGTGGCTTAATAATGATGACAAAAGTCTATTATAATTCATGTTCAGCCGGTTATACAATTAGTTCATTAACAAATTAAGGAAGCATGTAAATATATATACCGAGGAAAGATGAAATATCTTGACACTAAAGTCCTGATGATGAACCTTAGTTTGTGGGCTTAAAACATCAAAAGAACTATGAACCAAATCACATATACTCCAACAACCAATGGAGGAATGCCTTCATTCATCAATGGATGAAATGCCTTCATTACTCAAACTGCAACTTTCAATGATCTAAAGTTATATTACTTATTGTCCTAATAAAATTCAAGTTTATCATTTATAGCTTACGTGTGTGTAAGTTACATAATTAAAATCAAGGATGCTCCCTCATAAAATGGAAAGAAATAGCCAAACCAAAAGAAGGTTGAGAGTTTAAAAAAATACACACTATTATGGCAAGGTTGTAGTTTCCAAGAGCATATGGAAAGTAATACAGGGGCAAGTTTGTGGCATCAAGTCATAGGGAAAAAATATGTGGACCTATGATCTTTGGAGGAATGGATTAGACTTCCAAATAAAATTATTACAAATGTCTCAATGGTTAAAAGGCTCTTGTTCAATCTTTTCCTCTGCTAGGCAATTGGCAATGTGGAGAATAGGAAATGGATTGAATGTGAAAATAGGTGAAGACACCTAGCTCCACAAGATTAATGAAGAAACTATCAAGACTCTGTCAATGGCATACTCACTCAAGCTGATGTTATGTCCAAAATTGATCACCATATAGAAACAACACTGGAAATTTGCAAGGTCAACAGGCTTGGAAGGAGGTTCAAAGGACAATCGAGATGGCTATGTTAACATATTACAACTAAGTACAATGTGGAGAATAGTAAATGGAGAGAATGTGAGAATAGGTGAAGATCCCTAGGTGAGGTTTAAAAGGCTCCAGGAGATTAATGAAGAAACTATTGAGACCCTGCATAACAATGGCACACACTCAAGCTGATATTGTGGATCCAAATTTGACCACCATGCAGAAACAACACTAGATATCAGCAAGGTTCTTGATGGTTGCTTGGCTGTATATCTGACTTTGATTAAAATCCGGTCTAACTGCTTGGCCTGATCTTTCATTAACAAAATTAGTTCATTAACAAATTAAGGGAGCATGTAAATATATATACCGAGGAAAGATGAAATATCTTGACACTAAAGTCCTGATGATGAACCTTAGTTTGTGGGCTTAAAACATCAAAAGAACTATGAACCAAATCACATATACTCCAACAACCAATGGAGGAATTCCTTCATTCATCAATGGATGAAATGCCTTCATTACTCAAACTGCAACTTTCAACGATCTAAAGTTATATTACTTATTGTCCTAATAAAATTCAAGTTTATCATTTATAGCTTACGTGTGTGTAAGTTACATAATTAAAATCAAGGATGCTCCCTCATAAAATGGAAAGAAATAGCCAAACCAAAATAAGGCAAGGCTGTAGTTTCCAAAATAAGGCAAGGCTGTAGTTTGAGAGTTTAAAAAAATACACACTATTATGGCAAGGCTGTAGTTTCCAAGAGCATATGGAAAGTAATACAGGGGCAAGTTTGTGGCATCAAGTCATAGGGCAAAAATATGTGGACCTATGATCTTTGGAGGAATGGATTAGACTTCCAAATAAAATTATTACAAATGTCTCAATGGTTAAAAGGCTCTTGTTCAATCTTTTCCTTTGTTGGGCAATTGGCAATGTGGAGAATAGGAAATGGATTGAATGTGAAAATAGGTGAAGACACCTAGCTCCACAAGATTAATGAAGAAACTATCAAGACCCTGGCAATGGCATACTCACTCAAGCTGATGTTATCTCCAAAATTGATCACCATATAGAAACAGCACTGGAAATTTGCAAGGTCAATAGGCTTGGAAGGAGGTTCAAAGGACAATCGAGATGGCTATGTTAACATATTACAACTAAGTACAATGTGGAGAATAGTAAATGGAGAGAAAGTGAGAATAGGTGAAGATCCCTAGGTGAGGTTTAAAAGGCTCCAGGAAATTAATGAAGAAACTATTGAGACCCTGCATAACAATGGCACACACTCAAGCTGATATTGTGGATCCAAATTTGACCACCATGCAGAAACAACACTATATATCAGCAAGGTCAACAGGTTTGGAAGGATATTCGTTTGACAATCGAGTTGGCTATGTTAACAACTTAACATATTGCAACTAAGTACAATCAAGATTAGAGATAAGGAGGATGAATTAAATTGTTCTAACAACCTTGATTCAGTCGGCTACACAACAAAGCTTGGTTACAAAGCAGTGCTCACAGAGAAAACACAAGGGGAGCCAGTATGCTGGTAGAGAATCATATGGAAAATCAAAGACTAAGTCAAAACTAAGTTGTGTTTAGAAAAAAGATATTGAAATTTAACTGAGGATATAAACCTAGGATACCTACCACAGTCCGGGTAGAATTTGAATATTTTTCTAAATTCTTAACCAGACCATATAAGGGTTCCACTACATGTTAGCATCACTGGTTGTACTTTGTAGTCCCATTTACCTATCCGTCAGGCTTTATTTAGACTTAAATAAAATTATCTTGCCTTATCTACATTGTTTCTCAACCTTATATCTTATGCTACAAAATTAGATAGAACTTTGTAATAAAGGCAGGACAACCTTTCAATCTGAGTCTTGACTTGCAGCATCCTACAAGTTGGTCAGGCTTAAATTTTTCTATTGGTAGGTATTGAACGATGATACTATATCTATAAAATATATTTCTTCTGTACTAATTGTATTGCCTAGAATATTTTGGTCATTGAAGTTGTGGGTTGGCAGGCTCTAATAGCCCACTTGGAGCACAACCCCTTGAAAAATTCGACTTTAAGAAGAATTACATGACAAAATTGCTGTCACTTAGATGTCAGTAAAAACAGGTAGGTCTTTAGACTTTTGATCATAGTTGAGAACATTCCTGAGATAACTTTCTTTGATACTCCAGACTATAAAATTTCTGAGAATGCTGCAAAATGGAAAAACTGGAACTAGACATGCTTAAACCTTCTGCACTCCTCAAAATAGTTCCGCTTACACTGTTTGATTTATAAAACAGAGAATGCCAAGCCAACTAAGCAATGGCATTCATCAACTCCTATATCTTTAGACTTGATTGTTTCTCTTGAAGTCTCATCTTCCTAAGGCTAGTGATTGGTCAGAAAGAAGCCCTGACTTTCAGTAGATGAGCTTTCCTCTAAACAAACATCTTGATGTGGAAGTAATAGTGGCTTTCCTTGACCCTGCCAAGACTTCCAAATTAAGCTTTCCATCTTATTATATTTTAACCATTTATTTTTCACATGCTAAGGGATGGAGGCTCTACCCTTTCCATACTTAGATTTCTGGTTGTTCAAATTTCTTCCGCAGGTAGCAATACCCTTTCATTTGGCTTAGCATTAGCTTTTGAGTTTTGGGCATGGTAGACATACTGTAAGCTGGCTTGGGAGGAGGGGACCAGGTCCTGAATCCTATCAACCAACTTCTGTAGGAAATTAGGAATAATTCAAAGAAAGTGATGGTGTTTCAATGTTATACAAATGAATTATTATATTTTATGTCTTAAAACTTAATAGTTTCCCATTATCATTGTTAAATAATTTTTGTGAAATTCCATTTTGCCTCAAAATTCAATTTCTGATATATGTTCTTTCAATGTTGACTCAACAATTATTTTGCAAAGTATAATTCTATTTTCTATGAACAAGTGAATTTATATGAAGCATATCTCAACGCTTGAAAACTGTTGATGCAGGTTTGCAGATCGATTGGAAATTTTACTTGTGGAATATTTAGTGAGATGTCAAAAGATAATCATGGGAAGAAACCATTAAGGCAAACAGATGTATTATCATACTTTCAAAAGGCTCCATCCAAAAATACACATTCTCTTCATGATTCAAGCTCCTTTGAACGATCTATTACTGAGAGAGAGGTGAACTCTTGTGGAAATGCATTTGATATCCATACGATGGATGAAGAAATAGGTTCCTCAAGTGGTCAGGGTGAGATAAATGCAGTTTCAACAGAAATTGGTGATGAAAATGTTAAAGATTTTTCCTTGGAAAGTGACACAATCCATTCGCGGAAAAGGAAAAGAGGCCAGTGGGCCATAGGAAGACGATTCCAAGAAAATTGGGTCTCAAGTTTTCCATTTATTGAAGAAATACCTCCTACAAATGAGAAAGAGCTTTTTCGACAAGTTAGATGTATTGCGTGTAGTTGGAAAACTCAAAAGGAAGTGAAATTTCAGATGAAGCTAGATACGGTACAAAAGCATGCAGGAAAGGTGTATGAAAAGAAAATTGTAAATGGTAAAGAGAAATCTATTGTTAGATGGAAATATTCCGAGGAATGTCGACATGTTGAATATGCAGAAGAATATAAAAAATATTTATTATGTAAGAGGAAACTTGAGGCGGACGGAGGAACCATCATATCTCTATTTGAAAAGACGATGGAAAGAAATTTGTTATCCAAGACGATACAATTGAGCACTGTATTTCAAATCTTATCTAAAGGTTGTCCTATGACAGATTATCCAGATCACATGAAATTACTATCTTTTCTTCAAGTGCCAAACTTTCGATCTTCTCATTGGTCTGTAACTAGTGGTTGGGGATGGGCAGGATATCTAGCTCAAGTAGAAAAGGATGATTTGAAAGAGAAGATTGCAAATGCTAGGTATTTGGTATTGTCTTTAGATGAGGTTACAGCTATAGATAATACTTCATGGATTTGCATGAGCATTTATATGGTTGATGACCATATTAGACATTCCTATCTACTTGGGATTAATTTGATGAGAGAGACTTCTACAGCTGAAAATATTTATGAACTTGTTCTTAATGGATTGAAGGAAATTGGTATGGATGAATTAATGATTGCAAAAAAGTTGGTATGTGTTGGAGCAGATGGAGCAGCGGTAATGCAAGGACAAAGGAATGGCCTTTGTGTTAGGCTACAACTATCAGCTTCACCATATATGCTTAATATTCATTGTATGGCTCATAGGATGAATCTTGCATTTAAAATAGTAAGCAAGTTTCCATCAGTTTCAAAAGTTGAAGATCTTGTACATGAGACTCATGCATACTTTTCTCGTAGTCCCAAACGATATTTAGAGTTTCAACAATTTGCAGATGGTATTACGGATGGAAAAAAACTACTGAAAGATGTTGATACAAGATGGATCTCATTAAATGGACCAACTCAAAGACTATTTAGTGAGTTCAAATCTTTGGTAGGGTTGATGTATGAAAATCGCTATAATGTAGACAAAGCTCAAGATCTTCTTTCTCAACTAACTAATATAGAGACATTATTGACATTGGCTGGAATTCTTCCTATGCTACATGAAATGAATGTCCTCGTGAAAATGTCTCAGAATCGCACAATGTATATTGCGGAATACACAAATGCAAGAAAGTCAGCATGTCTTGCATTGGATAATTTGTATATGATGCCAGACTCTTTTACTGGTCCAGAGTTTAAAAGTTGGACTGAGATCATCAATATAGAAAATACTGAAAATTTTTTGACCTTTGATGAAAAAGGGATACTATGTATCGTAGTGCGTGGGTATATGGTTCCCTTTCATTATATTAGTAAGACAGGACGAATCACCAAAGATTGCCCCGTGTCAAGAGACCAATTTGATAATATTGTGATTTCAGTGAGACAAAATTTGATAGAAATTGCAAGATCACTATCATTAGAGATAAGAGAACGATTTCCTCGAGATGAATTGTTGGAGGCCATGTGTGTGGTATACCCTCAATATTGGAACAATTGTCAATGTCCAAGAAATTTAAAAGCTGATTTTCAAAAAAGATTAAAATGTTTAGTAGACCATTTTTGCAAGAAAGTCTCGATACATGGAGAACAAATTGAAGGTATTTTAGATTCATCAAAATTGTATCAACAAGGTGGACGCTTTGCTGAAACAATGTGGAAGCAATATCCTTTTTTGGAGAATCCTAATGAAAATGGTGCTATAACAAGATTATGGACTACTTTAAGTGCTAGCCAATACCTGCAAGAAAACATATCAGAATATTTCAAATTAGCAGATTTGTGTCAAACCATGATTTTGGGATCAGTGGAGGATGAGAGAATGTTTAGTGCATTATCATTCTTGAAGTCAAAGTTGAGGAACAAGCTTGATAAACATGTGGATACATGTTTAAGATTATATGTAACAAAGTATGACATTGACAGTTTTCCATATGAAAGAGCGCTAACTCTTTGGCGATCAGATTGTGATAGAAGGGGAGAAAACAATATAATAAATCTATCTAATGAACTTGATATAGAACATAATGTTTTGGAGGCTCATAATGACAGTTCATTTAGAGAAGATCATGTTCACAATTTAGAAAATGAGGACCAAGATGAGAACTGGGAAATTGAAATACCCTAGGACTCTTATTTTGGTATACATGTTCCATTGATCATGCAAAATTACTATATGTCAACTTCAGGTAAAAATAGGTTCTATATTTGTTTTTTTCATTGTAACATTGCAGCAACATTATTTTGATGTGTGTTATTTTAAGATTGATGTTTCATATTTAATCATTACATTGTTTGTTTCTTATCTGTGACAGGAAATAAAGCTGGATTTGGTGAGGTTGGGACCTATTTCTTTTCACATAGATAGTGTCTGACTATTATTAAATGATAAATAACAAATTTAACAAGACTTTCAAGTCATTTGCTAGCCATTTCTTGTCAGTGATTTGTCAGCCATGTTTTCAAGTCTTTTAGGTACTAAGTTGTTCGGGTCCCCACATGTCCTTAGGACCATTAAGGGATGAGATAACATGAGTCAGTCCAACTCATGCCCCGAATTTACTTTTTACCTATTGATGTAAGTGTTTTGTTACCACTTATCACCAACAAAATTCTACCATAACATAAACCAACTTGAAGACGACACTTCTCATCTTCCTTTTACATAAATGCTCTATGGATCTCCCTACTATACTTTTCTGAGACCAACTTCCCTTCTTGGTAGGTCTCTCCACCATACCACTAATCACACAATAGTAACTACTGCCTTCTATAAATCTCTCTAGTCTCAGTTATTTGTGTCCCTGTCACACTCGACCAATATAATCTTGCAGGTCTACTTTTTTATCATATCTTTATTTTTTGTTATTTTGTGTATTTAACATTAGCACCATCCAAGAGTAACGAGTTAGTGTCCTTTGGATTTGATCTTTGATTTGAAATGAAGTCAGATTTGATGAAGCTGGGACCTATTTCTTTTCACATAGACAGTGTCCTAGTATTAAATGATAAATAACTAATTTAAGAAGTCTAACGCTAAGCAACAATGGGCTTATTCAAGTACATGAAATTGCGTTGATGTCTAGCTCTAATATCTTAGAAAATTTTAGCAGTTTGTTTGCTGCTTGTTTAGAGGATTTTTTCAAGTTTGAAATTTTTGGTTTATTTTGGTCATATTTTTTTAGTCGCTTGACTCATTTCATGCATAGATCGACAGATCTAGTTTTATTTTTATAATTATTGTTGTTTTCTTTATATATTTGGTGGTTTGAGGAAAGATATTTGATTTCCTTTCACTTTGTGGCATGATTTCAACATCTTCACCTTTTAGAATATAGTAAAATATTATTCTTATTTTATGTTTTCTTGGAAAAGAATTATTGATATTTGGAAAGGGAAATAAGCCCTAGGTAGCTAAGCGAAGAGAAAAATGGTCTATGTACTAGGTTCCTGCGCATTCATCGTAGGAGACCTATTGGCATGAGACTGACATTCCTTTTATGCAATTACACTTTTTCAAGGCGGAGCTGAGTTTGCTGACTTGGGAAGAACACTGACAGCTGATCATAATGCTAAGGAGATTATAATGTTGGTTTCAAAAATAGGATTGTGAAAATTGTTTGCACTAGTTCTTCTTTTGGTCATATTTACTACCAAATTTGTGTCTTGCTGATTTTTTACATTTGTAATGACCTTGTGCAGAGATGGTTTGAAGAGCCCGATGTTAGAGTGTGAAGACTCTCTACAAACCACAAGGACTACATTTTCTTGGAGGGCACTCGATGTTCTTGGTGTTGCTGAGTCTCTTCGCTCGAAGCGTAAATGGATACAATGGTATGGCCATAACATCACTTAATTTGATCCTCTTTACTAATCTCCTAATATCATTTCAATACATCAAATTGCTTTGTTTTCATGGAATCCAGAGATACATCAGTAATGTTATTTTGTCTTGGAAATACTAAATTATTTTTTTTTGATATCACCCAGTTTGAGTTGTTCTTTGCAACTACCACTTGATCATTTAACAAGCATTTGAAATTCAAAGTGAAATAAAGCTCTTTTAGTTTTTTTCCAGAAGAAGATTAGATGTTGCACTTGGTACCATAGGCCTTGTAAAAGGGTTGTACTCCATTTCAGTCTACGACAGTAGACTGATTTCTAACTGCTCCATGTACCCACATATGATATAATATTTTTCATTTTTGGCTTGCTGAATATACAAAGAGAAAATTGCTTAACAATATTGCTTAATTTGACAACAATTTTACTTTTATTTGATACAAGAGTGGAGGTAGTCTTAGATTTTACCTATTTCTCAGTAGTTGTTCTCCTTCGACAACAACATCATCCTTCAACAAATACATTCTAGCTTGTACAGAGGAAAGTCGATCTTTAGTAGAGGGCACATAAGAGATCCTCTAATGGAGGCGCAATAGTTTAGTAGGATCACTGGATGAAGCACATGTATGAATGTATTGTCTTCAATTAGGAAGGCACAGTTACCCATCGAGGGGAGGGCATGCATGAATGTAACAAAATCACAACATCACAAAGATGTGGTAATTGTTTTACAACATCACAAAGCTCTCGCTGATCTAAAAAAATCCAAAGAAAGGTTTGTTTAGCTGAAATCTTTGAGATATTTTATATTTGATAGAGATCTGTTTTGGAAAGATACAGGAGGAAGTTTGTAGATATTTTGTTCCTTCAATTGATCAACTTGTAGATATTTTCACCAAAATCTTGTTGGATTCCACCTTCACTAGTTTGTGACATTGTATTGCCATTTAGGGGTGATATTGTTTTATAATAGCATCTCTCTACACTCTTATATAGTTTGTTGCCTTTGAAAATGTATGGGTCATGTAGATTTTTCATGGGTTTTTCTTTCACACTGAGCACAGGAGAAGACTCATGGAGTTCAGGGGTAGTTGTAGGATGCAAGAGACTCTTGGGTTTTTTTGAAATTACATCTCACCATGAAGTTTCACTTGGGCACACTTGACACATATTTGAACTAGGGTTATGATTACATTACCTTTTGTTGCATCACTGAGGGAGAGCCTTGTTCCTATGTTGAAGCTAAGGCTCTGGATCCCATTGGTGAATAATATGAGGAAGGGAGCCCTAGAATAGGAGCCTCCTATCACATTAGGAGCCTAGAACATGATTTATGGTAAGGGGGGTCATAAACAACCAAAAGGAGGAATCCCCTTGCACATTGGAGGTCCAAAGTATGAAAAATGGTAGGGAGAGTAACACACCCTATCTAGGACGATGCCTAGAGCATGATAGGTGGAAAGGAAAGAGGCTAGAGGATGAAAACCCTTACTTGAATGATGCCATGTGGTGGTAGAAGCTCTTGTATGGTTAAAAGGATGACACTTGATGAGAAATGTTCTACTTCAAGGGTGAAAAGAGGAACATTTTGGTAACCACCCCTTCGAATAGGGATGTCTTCTGCATGAAGGCTATTAAAGTATTCTAAATCACCTTTACAGGGCGTTACATATTATTTGTGGCATATTCCACATATTGGAGGTGTCTTTCAATTTTTAGATATCTGGGGCAAGGGCACTTTGCTCGAGACACATTCTACATTAAAGGATGTTAAAGCTCCTTTATGAGGTTTTTATGTATTATTCAAGGCATATTATGCATATTTGGAGGTGTGTTTCACCTTTGATATATTTGGGGCAAGGACACTTTGTTTGAGGCTACATATTTGAAGGAAAGCCCTTTGCATGAGGAGATACCATGTGGTGTGGTTGACATGGTCCAAGCCCCTAACAACAAATGCATACTATAAGGAAATGAGGAGACAGGAAGTGGCAAGTGGATCTATGCATTGGAGAAAGAGGTCCCAAGGCAAATTTGTACTTGTGAGCCAAAGAAAGATCATATTAGAACATCATTATCACTCTAGAATAGGAGCAACTAGGGTTTGGAGAGCTCTCTAGAGAGAGTGCTAGGGTCAAAGAGGTCCTAAAGTGTCTAGGAAAACCTTAGGGAGATTCCCCAAATTGGGAGGTGAATCAAATAAACTATAACTTACCCTCTCTAAACCCTAAAAGGGACCAAGCCTTAGTTTGGGAGGATGGAAGCCTATAAATTTCAACCTTTTGGCTTAGTCATGACTCCTAATCTTAAGTCCTTGAACATCTTCATGTGTATCTTGTAATACAGTTTTTATCCTATGTATTATGAACTTGGTCACATGTTAGGGTTGACTATTATAAGGTGGTTATGATTAATATCCTATATAATCAAGGGCACTTGCTCGATTTGATTTTGCGCCTTTTACACCACTTTCTTTCTTCTTCTCGTTTCTAGATCATTATTTATTTCTTTCAATTGGTATTAGGGTGTGTATGGTCTTCAGAGCATGCGATCATTGATCAAGCCACATGACCCATGGCAGCTTTGAAGGGATAAAAGGAAGACGTGTTGAAGCCAATGCTACCATTGGAGTTTGATTCTTGAATATCATGGAGATTAAGAAGAATTATGTTCCATGCTCAAGGTTAATTACATTAACGTTTTATGTGCTTACACTACAAATGAATTTGAACAAGTTTTTCATGGAAACCTTTCGAAAAGAGAAAAAAGACCTTGCATTATAGTTTATTGGTGGATTCCTATATTTTCTTGGTTGTTGTTACATGTTGACTATTGGAAGATCTATTTATATTACTGAGAATCTTTCACCTGAAAATGGAGCAGTAAAGGACATATTAACTGTTATACGCTTTTGATTTTTCTGCCTTTGAGAACCTTGTGAGTTGTATGTCATTGAAGGGTGACTTGGTTTGAATAGTTAGCTTTGGAGAGCAGTTAGAGGAAGAAATAACTCAAACCCAAACTCAACAATGGAATTTTTATCAATGTGTCCATTCCAATAGATTATTATTCTAAATCTGGATGATGTGGCAACAATAATTATATATTTTTTGGAATGTACCTCAGTGAATGATCACCTTTTGTAATATTTTAAGTGCCGCTACATAGAGATGTTATTTCTATGCTTAATTAATTGCATTGATGTGCCATAGAGCAATGCAATGCATCTGGATACTTGAAGTCTTGGAATTGCAGAGTAGCATTTACTTGATTCCTTGGTAGCTGTTTGAAGATCCTAACCAAACTGATGTTTCTTTCAGAATTGTGGTTCTTTGTCATAGTAGTATAGTACGTTGTTCCTGAGATTACCTTTGGTTCTGTTCTGAGATCTGTAGAGAATTGTTGAGCAAGGGGGAGGATAGCTTCATCTTAAAGCATCCCTCTACCCAACGTTAAGCTTGATGGGAAGAATTATCCTATCTTCAAGTGAAGGGTGCTAAACATATAATTGAAGAATTGATTGTTAAGACCCTTGGAGGGTAAGAAGACAAATTGCACTGTTGCTAAAGAATTAGTAAAGCTTTTGGCGCACAATGAAGATGTGTAGTACATTATAAATTTTACTATTGCAGATCATATTGGTCCTCAAATTAGAAGTTTGATTAGTTCTTGTAAGATTTGGACTAGGATTCTCTAACAGAACAAGAATTCTCTATTCTAGGAAATGACTGTATGCATTTTAAATGATTGGTTGTGTATATCACTGTTTATACGATACGTATTCAGGATGTGCAAGATCAATTTGGAGCAGTTGATGATAGAATTGATCCTAAAGTTCGTAGTGCCACTGTTCCAATGGTTGAAAAAAATGTTTCAGCCATTTGTGACCAGTGTGAATGCCACTGATAAAGTGGTTAACTTTCTTGGTGGAATGTTACTGCAGAAAGAACATTGCTGGAACAGATTCACTTAAAAGAGTGTATACCGAGCACTTACACTGAAATCACTAAGAAGAAAGGGAAGAAGTCTGCATAGAAAATTTTAAAGGAAAGTTCACAAAAAACCCTTGAAAAATGATGTTGTATCAAGCAGGGCCATTATTGCAGAGATTGTGTCAAGGCCCATTACCACAGTAAATATATATTATTTAGAACTATGTTGTAATTTTTGTCAGGGTTCATGTTTAGGTTCAACTATCACTGGCTACCCTATTCTGGAAGAGCTTTTTCTCTCCTGAAGACATCTTGATCTAACTCTTCATTCTTTGTTTTCACCTCCATAAAAAATCTCTAGTGGATTCATAAATTTTCCTTTTATTGTGACAGACTCTTTTATGTGGTATTGTTGGCATACCTCCTTCAAATGGTGTTATTCCTGAATCTCCAATGCACATGAAAGGCTTAGCTACCCTCAAGCATCAGGTACCAATATATTGGAATTATCAATTGCAGCTTCTCAGGGAAAAGACACAATTCAGACATTTTATAGACGAGTAACTTACAAGTACTTTTGTTACAGTTGGTGCTTAGCAAGTTAGTGACAACAAACTGGAAAAGTATGCAGAAAAATTCAACCTTAGGGAAATTATACAGAAACATGCAAGAAGCCTATGAGAAAATGCAGACCCCAATGGTTTATCAGCCTCCACCTGCCTTGGTAATGGTCTTATTTTTGAGTTTGGGTGTTTCATTTTATCTAATTTTCCTCTCCCTTTATTTATTTGTCTTGTCATGTCCCAACCATTTATGCAGGCACTTAAGGAATTGAAAGAGACCACAATTCAGTTGGCCGCAAGTACTGGGAATATGGATGCCCAGTTGATGAATCAATTTTTAATGTTGACAAGGACGTGGATGACCTGCTTCCTGTTGAGGTGAAAGAACAACAATTGAGTAATTTGTTGCAATCTCTGATGGTGGTTGGCTGCCTTGCAGTAATGCCCATCATTAGAAAGATCCCAACTTCTGTGCTTTGGGGTTACTTTGCCTTCATAAACTTGTGTTATTGGTCTGTTTTCCCATCGGGAAAATCAATAATGCAAGGTCAAATCAGTTGTGAATGATTGATGGCATAATGAAAAGGCGAACCTTTACTCAAAAAAATAATAATAGATCATTTTTTATAAATGTAGCTTTAGAATGATCTTGCTTTGAAGTAGAGACCAAAATCAAGGAAATGATAGGAAGCCTACAATGTTGGATTAGTGCTTAGTTCAAATAAGCATGACAATGAGAGGCCTTTTGAACATGATTGTGAGGTTATTATTGATTCAAATATTTTTTCAGCAGAAAAATAAAGCATGGAGTGAACATTTAGTGCACAAATATCCCGTGTTTTAATGGATGACTAAAACCAGGAGGCCTTACAACCATATATGTAAAGTCAAGTCAATGGTTCTACATGGTTCAGTCATTTAATATACTCAAAACTTTAGCCCAAAAATTAATACAATATAAGTCTGCTCTAGAATACAACAGAAGCAAAATAGATCACATATATGCCCTTCCCACACTCATTTCTTCTGCTAATTTTGGACACTGACTACCATTTCAGCTCTGGGCATTTTTGTGGTATTGATGTTTGGCCCAACGGATACCAGCCGAAGTCCCTTCCTTCACCATTTTGGCCCCAGCAGACGCCGCACATTTCATCTTCTTGTTAGTTGTTATAATCTGCTAATCTGGTCAAGACCACAGACTTGTTTTTTTGTGTTGTGTCCTGGTCGTTGTATGAATAATCCCACTGCTTAGGCCCATGTAAGCCCAAATGAATTTCTACGCTCATTGGAAGCCATTAATGCAATCAAATACTGTTCACACAATGCTTCAATATTTCTAAAATAGTTAAATTGATGTTCACTAGAAGTGTAACAGAGGCACTGAAACTATGAACAGGTTGGACAATCATTGTTGATTCAAATATAACAAAAGATATAATTAATGTTTCTAGAGTAGAAGATACATTTGAGTGGAATTGTCCTTAGCTCAATTGTAATCGGAGCGCTGTGTCTTTATTTAAATTTAGTGACTGCAAAAAAATATAATGGGTGTGGATGGTTTCTAAGGTTGAAAAGGAGATGTCAATATGGTGTAATAGATGGTTATCATCAAGGGGGATAAGTTAGTGCTGGTGAAATCCCTACTTGAAGCCATCCCTGTGAGCAAATGCAGACCCCAATGGTTTATCAGCCTCCACATGCCTTGGTAATGGTCTTATTTTTGAGTTTGGGTGTTTCATTTTATCTAATTTTCCTCTCCCTTTATTTATTTGTCTTGTCATGTCCCAACCATTTATGCAGGCACTTAAGGAATTGAAAGAGACCACAATTCAGTTGGCCGCAAGTACTGGGAATATGGATGCCCCAGTTGATGAATCAATTTTTAATGTTGACAAGGACGTGGATGACCTGCTTCCTGTTGAGGTGAAAGAACAGCAATTGAGTAATTTGTTGCAATCTCTGATGGTGGTTGGCTGCTTTGCAGTAATGCCCATTATTAGAAAGATCCCAACTTCTGTGCTTTGGTCCTGATTGCTGGCCATCTAACTGGCAGCGTGCACCAGTCTTTGTCCTTAGAACACCAGGCGAATCAAGCATTGTATTGCATATCAAATCTAATAAAGTACCAATGATTCTACAACTCTGGTTAAGTACTCAATAGTGCTTCCAAAGTTGCAGAACTTCAATCTACAGTCATAGATATTGAATGGGTGTTTGCAGTTATATTGTTCCTCTGCCAATAACTCTGCTCTTTTGGACCTCAATTCCCCTCAAATAAAAATGTTCTGTTTAATTGGAACTTATTTACATCCTAACATGCAGGTCAATTTCTCCAAGAGAATGTACCTGGGCAACAAATGATATCCAAGTTGAAATCTTAACAATGGAATTAACTAATTATTTTCAATCGATTTCCTTCATTGTTGCTGGTTGATTTTTCCTGGGATTATCGACATCTCATTTATTGGGTTCACCTCACCTTGATTTGAACTTCTTTCATTTGAATCAACTTCATCTCTGGTTAGAACATTTTTTGATTCATTTCATTTTCCAACAAATGTGGTATTTAAGTTACTTTCTTCTTGCAAGTCGATTTTACCGTTATTAGTACACTGCTAGTAGATTTGTTTGACATGATCATTTTCTTCAATTTCAGGGTCGACTAGCTTAATGATAGTGTCCTTTTGCTTCAGCTCATGTTCATTCATCAGTTCTCAATTGATTCTCTCTGTGTTCAAAATGGATTCAAGTAGCTTAGGAATTACATCGATTTCCATGTTCATTCATCAGTTCTCAACTGATTCTCTCTGTGTTCAATGGATTCAAGTAGCTTGGAAATCACATCAATTTCCTTTTATATTGTATTAAAATGTACAGGAATGTCATAGTGGAATTGCTTTCCACAACAATACTTCTTTGTAACTATGGACTTTATCTCAACTCAACTGGATTTCATTTCTAACAAGAGATTTCCTTAATAAATTCCTCTTGACAAATTTTTCTGTTATAAAACTTTGCAAAAGCATACCCTTGTGTATAGCTCACTACACAAGAAAATTCATTTTTGAAGCATAATTCTTATACTTGCAACTTTCATTTCTCTGTATAGACTTTCTAGAAAATAAATTGCGTGTGAAGAGTCTATATTCCACTCTTGGATTCATTTTGTTCGAGAGTTATGTGAAGGACTAACGAACCTAGTAGTCACAGGACGAAACAAACCCTGAGGCAGTAAAAATTTGTACATTGGTCCACATTTGCTCCCGTTATGGTCCTTACAGAGAGTGCATTGAAGGTAGGTATGTTGCAGTTGGTAGAATATGACGAATGTGCTCCCTTCATGTTCTCTAAGATGACAACTTAAAATTATTTGACAATTTCCTCATCCAAATGATTTTGAATGAGTAATTTCATCTAAATTTAACTGATTTTCAAACTAGGATTTAGTCTTCTTAACTTAACTGATTTTCAAACTGAGATTTAGTCAGTGTTATTGAGGAGTGAAATAGAAACTGATTTTCTCTTGCAGAGAATAACAAGGATTGGTGTGAGCTTATACTCTGCCTTATAGACCTTCAAATACAAATAAGCTCTTGTATCCCTATTTCAATCACATAATTTAAATGAATATAATGTCATTTTATTAGAAAAATGCAATGAGTATGAAATAGATCATCAGAATGGCCACTGTAGCCCAGGCTGGTGAGAACTTAAGTATTTTATATCTGACTAAACACATGCACATGAAAAGAAACATCACCTGACACAGACATGAACATGATAGAATCTAGATATTAGAATTTTGGGGAAAAACAATTGCGCCTTAACAGAGAGCTTCTTATCCTACACCACACATTTCACTCTTTCAAGGTGGAGTTACAAACTGAACATGCAATGACTGAGCTGCATGGTCACCAAAGTTGTAACACACCCAAAAAAACAATGCTTCATATCGGCTTCTCAATTATGTGTGCTTAGCATTAGTGATATAGTCTCTTCTGAACTTTTATTTCAAGTAGAAATTTGATTAAATTTCAGAAGTGCAAGGAATCACAGAAAACCCTCCGGCAGTAAATTGATAGGAGAAATCTTCAAAAAAACCTGGAAGCTGTCCTATTCATATTGTCCTGGACTTTTCATCCAAGTTAATATATCTGTAAAGAATACTATTTTATCCTGAGAAAAGATTGACACTTTGTTTATCACCAGATGAAAATAAATTAGAAGCAAAACATCAGGTTGGTGACAAATCCAAAACAAGTTGCAAGACTGTAACCCAATCTGCAAAACATCAAAAAACTGATTGTCCCAAAGTGGGATGCACTATGGGAAGCTGTGCTGTCCCATCTTTTACTAGTGTCAGCTTCATAGCACCTGCGTCCATTTCCAGCAGCTCTGTCTTTAAGAGAGCATCAGCCTCTATCTTGATAGTGTTGTCATCAAGAGATTTGTAGCTGATTTCCATTTTTAATCTTTATGGCAGCTTTTTATAGTCCTGTAGGACTGAAAGTATGGATGTTGCAAAGCTTCATTAGTTGTTATTCTTTTGTTTCCATCCACTTGTAACATTTGTTTCAGCAAATCCACACCTTCTAGACACCCAACATTTTTAACAAATCTTGTGAGGGATGGGAAAGGCTTTCCCGGATTTGGAAATATGATATCCAACTGCTCCTTTACAGATTGCCCACGAAATAGCGGCTCACCGATGAACAATTCTGCTGACATGTTATTTGTTGCTTTTTTCCAGACTAGCTCTCACAAAGCATTTGAGTTGTTCCTGTTCCTGGTTGGTTTTTTTATAATTTTATAGACAAGTTCCATGTCGTGGAAATGTGAAAAAAGATAGTGATATTGCCACCATGTGGCTCTTATCATATATGGTTTTATACTTCTTCAAAAAATTCTCTAAGAGTTCACAATGCTAAAATTCACTAGGACTTTACAAAGTTTTATTATTTAGTGAAAGACTTGCCAAGTTCTTACAAGATTTTATAATTGAGTAAAATATTCGCCATGCCTGGTGAGAGATTCGCCAGAAAATTATATATACATATTATATTATTGATAAAATCGCCTTCCATTTTTCTTATATACCATGGAGATTCGCCCAATTATTATATTTATAAATTTGGGGGGGTTCTTAAAATTTTCCCTGAATTTGTATGTTTTTTTCTCTTGATTATTTTATATTTTTTGCAAGTTCCACTTACATTATTTGGAGTTGGAGCTCAAGCTTACAAGTAGAGACAACAAGAGAGCTTAAATTGTGATCTAGGTGAGTTTTTCTTTCATATTCTAAACTTCTCTAAGGGAGACATAATATTTTGTCTCAGTTGTTTGTAGGTTAAGCCACTAGATCTAGGGAGGTTTCTTCTATCCGTACAAGTAACTTTTCCATAAAACACTAAGGTACTTATTTAACCAACCTAATATGAATGCATGACAAGCTATATGGTTAGATATCCTCAGCGAGTTTGATTTTGATATTCAATTCAATTAAGAGAAAGGAGAACATAGTTGTGGATGCTCTCAGTATGAGAGTCCAACTAAATCATGTTTTAGTTGTGATCTCTTATGGGACTGATTTACAAGAGTGGATCTTGCATGCAAGGGAACATGATGAGAAGTACCAATAGTTGAAGAAGAGGTCGTAACAGCATGATGAAGGTGATCAGGCTTAGGAGTATCACCTCACAACAGATGGCTTGGTCACATTCAATAACAAGATTTATGTGTCAGACAACAATGAGTTGAAGAAGCTTATATTGAGATAGTTTCACATCAAGTTGTATTTAGGCCACTCGAGATACCAAAATATTTTGAAACATATTAAGAAGTCTTATTATTAGTTAAGTATAAATAAAGAATTGGTTAAATGTAGCTCACTTCATTGCAATGATGTCTACAAATTCATCTAGTGAGGTAGCTCAAACCTTCATCAGCGAGATAGTGAGGTTGCATGGATTGCCCAAGATTATCATATTAGATAGAGATTCCAAATTAAATTCCAATTTTCGGAAGGGGTTGTTTGTAGGCTTGGGGATAGAGTTAACTTTCATCACAACTTATCATCCATAGACATATGGACATAAAAAGAGGGTTAACTGGATTCTTGAGGATATGTTTAGGATGGATGTCAGGAATTAGTAGAGGAAGTGGGAGGAGCATCTTCCACAGGTAGAGTTTGGATATAATAATGGGTGTCAGTAATTCTTAGAGATGAGTCCATTTGAGGCTCTCTTCAGGTAGATTTGTAATACTCCCATCTATCGGAATGGTCCAGTGAACACGGTGCTGATTGGACTGGATATGCTGGATGAGATGGAGGAGGAGATACATGAAACTTATTAAAATGAATTTAAAATTAGCACATGATAGGAAGAAAAATTATGCAGATCAACATAGATCATTCAAGGAGTTTTCGGTTGGGGGCATATGTACTTGCACATCAAGCCCAAGAGGATCTCCTTAAGGATTAGTTCATGTGTCAAGTTGGTACCTCAATATTGTAGGCTTTTTGAGATCCTTGAGAGGATTTGACAAGTGGCCTACATACTTGCATTGCCTCCATGAGTGAAGGTACATGATGTTTTCCATGTTCCATTGCTTAAGAGATATGTCTAGGACACTGATCATGTCATTAGTTGGTCTATATTGCTGGTGGAACTAGAGGGAGAGTTCTAGCGAGAATCTTAGTGCATTTTGCATCAAAATATTCTCATGCTCTAGAACCAAGAAATAGAGTAATTTAAATTGCAGTGGAAGCACTTTGTGCCTGATGAAGCTACATGGGATATGTCTTATTAGTATAGCCATTGTAGCATTCGTTATGTTTCCTTCTATATATATTAAATAGTGCAATGAGATATTTTCTAAAACACGAATAAGAAGTATGGTGGTCATGTTTTTAACAATTTGGTATATTGTAAATACTGCAAAAGATAAATATTAAATATTATAAGTTTTCTGAACCCAAAAAAATATATTACATAAATAAAATAGAAATTATTTTCAATGACAAGCTTGTTATATGAACTTAAAT
>CM062808.1:560062057-560092057 GCA_031772625.1 Pinus tabuliformis | reverse complement strand
CTCTCTCTCTCTCTCTCTCTCTCTCTCTCTCACTCGCTCTCTTTCTCTCTCTCTATCCCTCTCTCTCTTTCTCTCTCTCTCTACCCCCCTCTCTCTCCACTCCCTTCTCTCTCCCTCCCTCTCTCCTTCTCTCCCCCTCCCTCCCTCTCTCCCTCTCTCTCCCCCTCTCCCTCTCCCTCTTTCTCTCTCCCCCCCTCTCTCACTCTCGCCCCACATCTCTCTATCTCCCTCCCTCTCTCTCTCTCCCTCTCTTCCACGCTCTCTGCCCCCCTATCTCTCTCCCTACCACCCTCTTGCCTCGCCCCCTCACCCCCTCTCTCTCTCCCCCTTCGATCTCTCTATCCCCCTTGCTCTCTCCCCCCTCGCTCTCTCCCCCTCTCTCGTCCACCCCCTCTCTCCCCTCCCCTCTCTCTCCCCCTCTCTATCATTATCATTATTATTATCATTATCTTATCATTTAACATGTAAAACCTACATCATGTAACAAAGAAAAACATCTTATTAATTAAAAATAAAAATAAATCATCATATTATTTCAACGACACAATTATTCATATATTTATGAAATTTTAAAGAAAGATAATTTCACTGCTTTTGATAGTTAAATAAGCAAATACATTTATTTCAAATATTTTAAATAAATAAAACAATTATATTCATGAATAAATGTGTTGTATATTATATAATTAAAAAAAAAAGAAAGAATAAATATATAACTGAATAATGCATATCATTTTACATTATAAATAGGCATGTATAAAACAAAAATTTTAAATTGGCAAAAATATTCATTTCTTATTATATAATTTCAAATGAATATAATCAACAATACAAATATAATAAATCACTAAAAAAAATCCGTTACATTGGTTAATGTTAGCTAAATTAATAGTGGTTAATAAGAAAATAGAATCATATAAGCTTGCCTTAGGAGGAACTAATAAATCTAGATGTGAAGTGGATAAATTAATTGCCTGCTTAGGCACATGTACTTGCATAAATTTTGGTGAGTAGCAACCACTAATAAATTATCTATTTTTTATACAAAAGATTAAAATTATATATTAAAAATTGCAAAAGCAAAAAAAAATCATAAAAGTAACAAGAAAAGTGTAAGAATGTACAATAATGACTTGACTGCATGTTAATGTTTGCCATCAAGTTATATAAAATTCGTTTTCACTAATTTAAAAAAAAGGTTTAAAAGAAAAATTGTTTCACTTATCGGGAGCAAGAGAAAGGCTCTCTTGTTTAGTTTTTGTAAATAAAGAAAGGTAGTGGGGATGTCTCTTGCATTAATGAGAAAGAAAGGCTTGATAAGACATACGAAGAGGGATTAATGAGATTTGGTAAAACATAGAGAATGTGTGTTTTTTTCTTGAAGTAATATAGAATAGAATAAATGACCAAGAACAGGATAAAAATATATTAAAACAAGATGAAGAGATTAATGGGATTATGGATGAAGAACACAATATAAAAAATTTAAAAACACTACCGAAGGAGGAGACACAGTAAAAATAAAGATGACACACACTAAAAATATAAATCAGGCCGGTACCTTAGGAGGAGACACAGTAAACATAAATATGACACAGTAAAAATAAATATGACAGAGCATAAAAATTTAAAAACACTAAAAATAAAGATGACTGCCCCACTGAGAATAGATAAAAAAGGAAGTAATGGATTAGCATTAAGATTTAAAAACAAATTGAAAATAGTTTTTATAATTGAAAATTGAAAATTGTTCTCTCAATAAATTGAAAATGGTTTTATAATTGATGTTTTTATAAACAAATTAAAATTTCATATAAAATTTATAAAAAATAAAAATAAATCATTTTCTCATCTTACTACATTTACAAATA
The DNA here is from genome assembly GCA_031772625.1 of Pinus tabuliformis. NCBI lineage: Eukaryota > Viridiplantae > Streptophyta > Pinopsida > Pinales > Pinaceae > Pinus > Pinus tabuliformis. The sequence continues at coordinate 560,090,186 of CM062808.1, read as the reverse complement.
AGTTTAAATGCAAATAGAAACAGAACAATGGTGAATGGAGGAGGGGGTAAGGGTAGTTGGATGTGAGACAATCGACTTGAAGAGATCAAATAAGAGAAATTGGGTTTATCTATTTTTCAAAAATAAATACAACTCGCAGTTTTCTTACAACATGATATGACACAAATTGTAGAGAAATTGGGTTTATTGACTTTTTAAAAATAAATATAGCTTGTAGTTTCTTACAACATGATATGGCACAAATTGTAGAGAACAATGGCTCCAATTATATAAAGTTTTCTTACAACATGATATAGCACAAATCGCAGAGAACAATGGCTCCAATTATATGAAGGTACCTTTCCAGCTATAGCAACGAAAAACTGAAAGGCTATGTGTTAAAACTGTTGGCTCAAATTTTCATGTGAGCTTGCTAACTAGTTACCTATAAATAATGTAAGGTAAGTGGTTGAACAAATCCAATAAGTTAAATTATTTTAACTTCTAAAGATATCAAACAAAATCGTGGAAAAGTAAGGTCTAAAGATATCAAACAAAATCATGGAAAAGTAAGGTAAGTGCTTGACTATGTGTTAAAACTATTGGCTCAAATTTTCATGTGAGCTTGCTGACTAGTTACCTATAAATAATGTAAGGTAAGTGCTTGAACAAATCCAATAAGTTAAATTATTTTAACTTCTAAAGATATCAAACAAAATCATGGAAAAGTAAGGTCTAAAGATATCAAACAAAATCATGGAAAAGTAAGGTAAGTGCTTGAACAAATCGAATAAGTTAAATTATTTTAACTTCTAAAGATATCAAACAAAATCATGGAAAAATAGGTGTACGCCAAGAAAATAATCTTATAAACCGGAAGGTAAGTGCTTGAACAAATCCAATAAGTTAAATTATTTTAACTTCTAAAGATATCAAACAAAATCATGGAAAAGTAAGTGTATGCTAAGAAAATAATATTATAAACCAGAAACATGGGGATCATTTGATTAGACCTAGATTTCCATTTTCAAGCTTCAGATTTGGAAAATAACATCAAAAATACGGAGCCACTTGTTATAATTATCTACCAAGGTATTGGATTTGCGAGAGAATATGATCTTTTTGAAAATGAGAGATAGCATAATGATAGCTTAACTGCACATTCCTGATGGCTTAACTGCACATTCCTAAACAGAGAAAGTGTACGGCACATAAATCTGTAAATACATAAAGATAGTGATTCCTAGTTTAAAGGTTCGGCAGATGGTTCCTGAATGTAACTTTGTTATTTTCAAATATAGATTTTCTCTAATAACCCTAAAATTATATAAACTAACCCATCTCCATTATAAACAATTAAAAGAAAATGAGGAAAACTTAACTTTCTCTTTTTATACAGAGAAGAGAGAAGGTAGAGAGCCTTTCTTGTTTTAATGAGAAGATAAAGAGAGCCTTCTTGTTTTACTGTCTTTAGTCAAACAAAATAAGGTAACTATGTGTGATGACCCCGTAAATGTAATTGTTTAAAAAAGTTACTGCAGTAAAAATTGAATGATATTGAGAACTTATTTTCTTTTAAAGAGTAATTTGTTGATTTGAATTATGCATTAAAGCAGTGTTTAAAGAATTACTCAAGAGCATTGAGCTTCCCAAAAGGGAAAACAGTTATTAGAACTGAAAGTAACCACCTTCCTTAACTGGAAAGATTTCCAGGAAAAAGGAAGGGGTGAATGGTTTTCTTTTTTGTGCTGTAGAGACAGACAAAAAGAAAAAAACAGAAAGAAGAAAAGAACTGGTTGGACTAAGTCTGGTAAGGACCAGATAGTCAAGCACACAGTGCTGGCTTACTGAGGATGGTGATCCGGTAAGCAGAAGCTTGGGGGGGGATTCAGGTCTTGTGAGACTGATCTCATGGTTGGGAGGATATCAAGCTTTACACAGATCTAGACAGGAGACTAAGCCAGACTCACCGTGTCCGAGCAGATCAGGTAAGTATCTGACCCTTATGTTTCCAAGGCTGTCTGTGTAAATGGTAAAGGTAGCTGTTACTGTCAGTTTACTATAGCTACAGATAGTAAGTAGAGTATAAGTAATACTATCTAAACAGAAGCAAAGACAGAACGAGAATGAGTATTGGACAGTTGTAATTATTTAGACATAAGTGAACATTGTGTGTCTATAGACAGGCTGAGCCAGCCTAGTTAGTAAACTGTGAACCTAATATACAAAGATTACAGCTATCAGTAAACTAGCAGAACATATTACAGTATCGGTAAGCAAGAAGCATATATGTTTCTGCATGTAAGAAATGTTATACTTTAGAGTGCTGTAGAACTCAGAGGACTAACAATTTAGGGACTGTCCACTAATAACTATAAAGAAAGACGAAGACAGAACAGTCTGTAGAAATAAATGATAGCCCGGTTCTGTATTAAGGATGGGTTACAAGAAACAGTTATATCTGAAGCGGATGAGGAGTTACCCTCATCTTGACCATATCCTGGTCAGCATAGCCATGCCTAAATAAACCGATAAGGCTCGAACCTATTCGGCTCGAATGAGCGAATACCTTCCCTTACAGCCACTGAATATTAAAGACGAACATGAATCATGTATGACCAAGGACGAACAATATTAAACATTGAAAACTGGAAAATCGATTCAGCTAACCCATGAGGGTTCTAGCAAGCCGTAGCAACGGCAGCTTAAACATCGTAATAGTTAAAGACTGTGAGGAGAATAGAGTTATAATATGTGCAGCATCCATAAAAGAGACCTGAAATTCATATTAAAAAAAACGACAGTCATCTTTGAGACAATGTAAACGCCGAATATAGATAACGAAATACATTCAGAAGTAACAGAACTCGATTACATTGAGTAGAGCCGTAAAGACGGTATTATTCTGTAAGAACTGTGGAAAATAACGCTTCGATAAGCAAAGAAATAAGATTCAGATACATTGACAGTATGTAAACAAGAGAACGAGGAATTCCGAATTTGACAATAACCATTAAGCAAGTTACAGCCATAAGGGTTTCCAACCTCGGAAGGCATCGCAGGTCACCCATACATCTATAGGGTCAGATGCGGGCGTGACCGCTTGCTGCCAGGGTGCATGAGCAAACCCTAGGTATAAGCACAAACCCTTAACGGGTGCAACCAAATATACATGCGAATAACCGGATTGAAACCAGATAACAAATATATGCAACAGAGCAACCATCAAACCTGTGTAATATAAAATAGGCTATATTCAACTCGTGTTCGAGAAAATTAACAAGCATATAAATATATACAGAAGTATGAAAATTCATAAAACTGAGAATTCGCAGAGGTTCATAGTTCAGTAAACCGAATACTGCCAACATCTAAACTCACGGTCGTAGCCACCAGCATATTCAGGATTATACATCGATTTAAGTAAAACAAATAGAACCTAAAGCTACAGAAGTCAGGGTAGTAACCCAGATCTTCATACAAGAGATGGTGCCGTAAATACCCCAAGACTTTATAGCCGGAACGAGACCAGGTCTTTGTATACCTGCGGCCAACTAGATATGTTCAGGTTGGGGTCTCATCCTTAAGCTAGAGCAAACCTCTGACAAACCGAGAGGGATAACGATGCAACAGTCATAAAAACCAAACCCTGATATCAGTTAAGTACCTGGAAGCTCGGCGGTCCTTGATGGCAGGGCTCTTCCAGATCCATCGGAGCAAGAGAAGTTGCTCATACCTGGAAAGTAACAGATCTGGCGTTAATCCGAGTTCATTAAAACACCAAATCGAAAAACAAATCTTTAAATTGTGAACATTTACCTGGCTAGGCCCGGACTGGGACTCCATGTGGAGAAATCTTGCTGTAAGAGGGTAAGAACTCGAAGTTACAGTGGCCTCGGGGCGCAATGGCACAGGAAACCCTTTGCCGTGAGGGCAGAGGAAGCTGATGGACGCAGAGCAAAAGAATAATCGCGAAGAAACCGGAAAAAAGATTTGTATATACCCTACCTGCCAGAGACAGAGACGTGGCGTAGTATTAACCCTCGATCTCTCACAGATCATACCCACCGTCGATGAGGGCGATGTAATCAAGGAGGAAGGCGCGGGAAAGCCCAAGTGCCGTGGCCATGCCACCGTCACGTGAACCGGACAGGGGAGACTCCACATTGCTGCCAAATGTCCCACGATGGTATTGCCAGATCCCAAAGTCAACACCAATTTGAAACATTAAAATGACAAGATTGATAATCACAGCCACGTTAACACCAGTCCATAGGTTATGGAAATCTATACCTGCCGCCATAATGTAATTGCCTTTGGGTTAGGCCGAATACATGGTTGTGGCAGCCAAAATTAATGTTCAAATATATTAATCAAGAATAATGGAAACCTACGTTATAACAAATGCAGAGATACACCTATATGTAATTGTTGTCGATACTTATATTATACCAAAAAAAAATTTACATGTGTAATTATATTCGTATAGGTATGTGACAATTGGTATCAGAGCCCAGATTATCCATACTGTGGCCTCTGGGATGTGAATGACGAGAAGATCATAATGACATTAACAAAAAAAAAAAAATAATAAATGTGCAGGAAGCTCACACTACTATCTGTTTCATGATCAGACCAGGCTAGTCAAGAAGCAGGAAAAGAGCAACAGAGGTATCACAAGTGATTAGCATGCAGGGGTCGGGCGGCGCACAGCACAGGCCTGCAGGCAATTTAGGGCCTGCAGCAAATTTTGGAGACAATGCAGAGTTGTGGGTGCAGCTGGGTGAGGAGACCCGCAGCACGAATCTGGCCATACTAGAAACCGTTCAAGAATTGAAAAATGAAATGGCTCGGCTCCGGGCAGATAATGCACGGTTGACCATGGAGCATGAGAGAATATTAAAAAGCCTGTCTGACAAATAGAACCCACCACTAGCTAACCCCAGCGCGGAGCAGCAGAGAATAACAGAGGAAGAACGCTATCACGCAGAATCTGAAATCCCTGAAGAAGAAGAGGATCAATCTGCTAATGCCTCAGAACAGCAGACCTCAAAGCGTCAAAAAGTGGAGTTGCAAGGGGAATTTCGAAAGATTAAACCTCCACATTATGATGGGGAACAAGAGGAAGCAGCTGAGGCATGGCTAATCAACATGAATAAATACTTCCAGCTGTACGAGTATGACCATAACTTGAAGGCACGTTTGGCCATCTTCCAGTTACAAGGGAAGGCGACGCTGTGGTGGGAGGAGGTAAAAATTGTTAAAGGAGTAACTGAACGAACTATAACCTGGGAAAAATTCCAGAAATATTTTAAGGAGAGATACTTGACGGAACGATTTTATGATGAGAAGGCAAAAGAATTCCATGATCTGCGATTGGGCCAGCAGACCATGGATGAATTCATCAATCGTTTCACATCTCTGCTTCGCTATGTACCCTACCTTAAAGAAGAAAAAGCCAAGGTGCAGCGGTTTGTTAGCAGCCTACCCATGTATATGAGAGAAAGGATTGAATTTGACAATCCTAAATCAATGGATGAGGCGATTCGCAAGGCCAGAATCTGCTATCAGCAGAGTAAGCAGAAAGGGGATAGTACCAACAGAAAATGGAGTGAGAAAAAGAACAGTAAAACTGTTGGAAATTACAAAGGAAGTCGAAGCAGTGGAATCAAAGGTAGCAACAAGAATCAGAACAATAGAGCAGCACCAAGGAATGCATTCAGAGCCAAATCCATCGGTGAAACCAGAATGAGTGAGCAGCCCGCCAAGATGGATGCTGTGGGATCAAACAGACCTCCAGTGTAGTGCTGGGGCTGTGGTGGACCGCACTATGTCAAGAATTGTCCGCAAAGGAAGGGAGCTGACCAGATATCCCAGATTCATGAGGCATCAACCGTGGGTGATGTGGGACGGAGTATGCCAAGAATTAACGCAGCTTTGGACGACCGCCAAGCAGAATATCAGCCCACCATGGTAGAGTTTGAAGGTAAGCTTTTAAACCTCTCCGTCTCTGTTCTAATAGACCCTGGCGCTACTTTAAGTTATATTAGTCCAAAGTTAGTTGAACAGTGTAAATTACAGCCTGAAAAATTCAGGAATCCTTGGCTGGTACAGCTAGCTACAGGGACCAAAAGACGTGTAATGGCAAAGGTAAAAAGCTGCCCTATCACGGTAGCAGGACAGCCAGTAGTGGCAGACCTGAATATACTGCCCCTCGGGTCCTATGATGTTTTAATTGGGATGGACTGGCTAGAGAAGCATTGGGCTTTGGTGAACTGTAAAACGAAGATGATACGGTACAAGGATGATGCTGGAATAGAACAGGAAATGCAAGGAATTAAACGACCAGTACAGATCCGACCAATCACCGCATCTCAGCTGGCCAAGTGCATCCGGAATAGATGCCAAGTGTATGCAATTCAGGTAGGCTATGCAGAAACTAAAAATAAAGGGAACCCGTTGGAACATCTCCCTGTCATAAAGGAGTTCGCAGATGTATTTCCAGAAGAAATTCCTGGATTACCTCCAAAGAGGGATATAGACTTTACCATTGAGTTGATACCAGGAGCTGCTCCAGTTTCGCGAGCCCCTTATAGAATGAGTGTACCAGAGTTGACCGAATTGAAAATGCAGCTACAGGAATTGCTGGAGAAGAATTATATCCGGCCCAGTGTATCTCCATGGGGAGCCCCGGTGTTATTCGTCAGGAAGAAGGATGGAACTCTTAGAATGTGTATTGATTACCGGCAGCTAAACAAGCTCACCATTAAAAACAAATACCCTTTACCTCGAATCGATGAGCTTTTCGATCAAGTCAAGGGAGCGACAGTTTTCTCTAAGATTGATCTACGATCTGGATACCATCAGATCAGAATTAAAGATGAAGACATCGCAAAAACAGCCTTTCGGACCCGGTATGGACACTACGAATTTGTAGTGCTGCCTTTTGGTTTGACTAATGCACCCGCCACGTTCATGTGTTTAATGAACAGTGTATTTCATCAATTTTTAGACAAGTTTGTACTAATCTTCATTGATGATATCTTGATTTATTCTCGCTCCAAGGAGGAGCATGAGGAACATCTTCGGATGGTATTGCAAACATTGCGGGAACATCAATTGTACGCTAAACTCAGCAAATGTGATTTCTATAAAGAAGAAATCCAGTATCTAGGACATGTGATCTCAAAGGACGGAATTGCGGTAGATCCTGAGAAAATAAAAACCATACTGGATTGGCCTGTGCCAAAAGATGTGGCAGATATCAGATCTTTCATGGGATTGGCTGGATATTACAGAAGATTTGTGGAAGGCTTTTCAAGGGTGGCATATCCCATCACATCCTTGCAAAAGAAAGGGAGGACATTCAGGTGGAGTTCCGAATGTCAACAAAGTTTTGAGAGGCTTAAGCAATTACTCACATCTGCTCCTGTTTTAAGTATAGCTGATCCAAACAAGGACTATGTGGTATGTACCGATGCCAGCGGAGAAGGTGTGGGAGGTGTGTTAATGCAGGAAGGGAAAGTGATCGCCTACGAATCAAGGAAATTAAAGGAACATGAGCAGAAGTATTCTGCCTATGATTTGGAACTAACTGTTGTCATACATGCGCTTAAGATGTGGCGACACTACCTTTTGGGTAGGAGATTTCTGTTACTCACAGATCATCACAGTTTAACGAATTATTTTAGTCAGCCCACACTGAACGCAAGACAAGCTCATTGGGCAGATTTCCTAAGTGGATTCGACTTTGACATTAAACATCTGAAGGGAAAGGAAAATCGGGTAGCTGATGCGCTAAGTCGAAAAGTACAATGTTTGTACGAAATTACATTCAGTAGATGGGAAAACTCCTTGTAGGAAATGATGAAGACAGCAGCAAGTCAAGATGCTGAATATCAGCAATTGAAGCAGCAAATGCCACTTTCCAGTAAAGGAAATCCACAAGACTATGAGGTTAGCAGTGATGGAATGCTGCTTTATAAAAAGAGGTTGTTCGTACCAAATGACAACAGTCTCAAAAAAATGATAATGGATGAGTTTCATACCAGTCACTATGCTGGTCATCCTGGATATCAGAAAATGTTGACTGCACTACGGAAGGAATATTACTGGCCGGGAATGAAAAAGCATGTGGCTGAATATTTAGCACGATGTTTGGAGTGTCAACAGATCAAAGCTGAGCATCAGCATCCGGCCGGATTACTGCAGCCCCTACCCATCCCAGAATGGAAGTGGGAGGTTATATCAATGGACTTTATAACTGGACTGCCTAAAACAAAAAGGAATAATGACTCTATTATGGTAGTAGTTGACAAGTTAAGTAAGGTGGCACATTTCATACCAATACAATCCACTTACAAGGCAGTGCAAATTGCACATGTTTTCATGCAAAACATATTCAGACTTCATGGACTCCCAAAGACTATCATATCAGATCGAGATGTGAAGTTTACTTCCGCTTTTTGGAGAGCGCTATTTGCGGAATTGGGAACCCAGCTGAATTTCAGCACCGCTTACCATCCTCAAACCGATGGGCAGACGGAAAGGGTAAATCAAATAGTGGAAGACATGTTGAGAGCATGTGTCATGCAAAAACCGGCACAATGGGAGGACTACTTGCACTTAGTGGAATTCGCTTACAATAATGGATATCATACATCCATTCAGATGTCTCCATTTGAAGTCTTGTATGGACGAAAATGTCGAACGCCCACAAACTGGAGTAGCCCGGAAGACAAATTAAGGTTGGGACCAGAAATGCTCAAGGAAATGGAGGACATGGTCAAAAGGGTAAGGACCAACCTGAAGGCTGCTCAAGATCGACAGAAAAACTTTGCAGACCGGAAAAGAAGGTTCAAGGAATACCAGGTGGGAGACCATGTTTATATCAGAATTCAGGCACGGAAAAGTACGCTGCAATGGAGCAGCTGTGCCAAACTGGCACCCCGATACTTCGGACCTTTTCAGGTCTTAGCAAGGGTTGGGCCAGTAGCATATCAGCTAGCCTTACCAAGCCACATTAGAATTCATAATGTTTTCCATGTGTCCATGCTTAAGAAATATATCTATGACCCTAAGCATGTGATCAAGTGGCAAGATATCAGGGTAAGGATTGTTTTAATTTAACTAATTGAAAATGTATCCATGATAAAAGACTGATATGGTTAATAATTGCAGGTCGAACCGGAAGGAGAAGTTCGGGTCGAGCCACTGAGCATTCTCGACCGGAGAGAAGTGCAGTTGCGGAAGCGGGTTATTACCCAAATTAAAGTGCAGTGGCAGCACTATGGGCCTGAAGAGGCCACATGGGAGGATGAAGAGCTGTTTCAAAAAGCCTATCCGGGACTTTTTGGAGACACTAGACATCGGGACGATGTCCAATCTCAGGAGGGGGAGATGTGATGACCCCGTAAATGTAATTGTTTAAAAAAGTTACTGCAGTAAAAACTGAATGATATTGAGAACTTATTTTCTTTTAAAGAGTAATTTGTTGATTTGAATTATGCATTAAAGCAGTGTTTAAAGAATTACTCAAGAGCATTGAGCTTCCCAAAAGGGAAAACAGTTATTAGAACTGAAAGTAACCACCTTCCTTAACTGGAAAGATTTCCAGGAAAAAGGAAGGGGTGAATGGTTTTCTTTTTTGTGCTGTAGAGACAGACAAAAAGAAAAAAACAGAAAGAAGAAAAGAACTGGTTGGACTAAGTCTGGTAAGGACCAGATAGTCAAGCACACAGTGCTGGCTTACTGAGGATGGTGATCCGGTAAGCAGAAGCTTGGGGGGAGATTCAGGTCTTGTGAGACTGATCTCATGGTTGGGAGGATATCAAGCTTTACACAGATCTAGACAGGAGACTAAGCCAGACTCACCGTGTCCGAGCAGATCAGGTAAGTATCTGACCCTTATGTTTCCAAGGTTGTCTGTGTAAATGGTAAAGGTAGTTGTTACTGTCAGTTTACTATAGCTACAGATAGTAAGTAGAGTATAAGTAATACTATCTAAACAGAAGCAAAGACAGAACGAGAATGAGTATTGGACAGTTGTAATTATTTAGACATAAGTGAACATTGTGTGTCTATAGACAGGCTGAGCCAGCCTAGTTAGTAAACTGTGAACCTAATATACAAAGATTACAGCTATCGGTAAACTAGCAGAACATATTACAGTATCGGTAAGCAAGAAGCATATATGTTTCTGCATGTAAGAAATGTTATACTTTAGAGTGCTGTAGAACTCAGAGGACTAACAATTTAGGGACTGTCCACTAATAACTATAAAGAAAGACGAAGACAGAACAGTCTGTAGAAATAAATGATAGCCCGGTTCTGTATTAAGGATGGGTTACAAGAAACAGTTATATCTGAAGCGGATGAGGAGTTACCCTCATCTTGACCATATCCTAGTCGGCATAGCCATGCCTAAATAAACCGATAAGGCTCGAACCTATTCGGCTCGAATGAGTGAATACCTTCCCTTACAGCCACTGAATATTAAAGATGAACATGAATCATGTATGACCAAGGACGAACAATATTAAACATTGAAAACTGGAAAATCGATTCAGCTAACCCATGAGGGTTCTAGCAAGCCGTAGCAACGAAAGCTTAAACATCGTAATAGTTAAAGACTGTGAGGAGAATAGAGTTATAATATGTGCAGCATCCATAAAAGAGACCTGAAATTCATATTAAAAAAACGACAGTCGTCTTTGAGACAATGTAAACGCCGAATATAGATAACGAAATACATTCAGAAGTAACAGAACTCGATTACATTGAGTAGATCCGTAAAGACGGTATTATTCTGTAAGAACTGTGGAAAATAACGCTTCGATAAGCAAATAAATAAGATTCAGATACATTGACAGTATGTAAACAAGAGAACGAGGAATTCCGAATTTGACAATAACCATTAAGCAAGTTACAGCCATAAGGGTTTCCAACCTCGGAAGGCATCGCAGGTCAACCATACATCTATAGGGTCAGCTGCGGGCGTGACCGCTTGCTGCCAGGGTGCATGAGCAAACCCTAGGTATAAGCACAAACCCTTAACGGGTGCAACCAAATATACATGCGAATAACCGGATTGAAACCAGATAACAAATATATGCAACAGAGCAACCATCAAACCTGTGTAATATAAAATAGGCTATATTCAACTCGTGTCCGAGAAAATTAACAAGCATATAAATATATACAGAAGTATGAAAATTCATAAAACTGAGAATTCGCAGAGGTTCATAGTTCAGTAAACCGAATACTGCCAACATCTAAACTCACGGCCGTAGCCACCAGCATATTCAGGATTATACATCGATTTAAGTAAAACAAATAGAACCTAAAGCTACAGAAGTCAGGGTAGTAACCCAGATCTTCATACAAGAGATGGTGCCGTAAATACCCCAAGACTTTATAGTCGGAACGAGACCAGGTCTTTGTATACCTGCGGCCAACCAGATTTGTTCAGGTTGGGGTCTCATCCTTAAGCTAGAGCAAACCTCTGACAAACCGAGAGGGATAACGATGCAACAGTCATAAAAACCAAACCCTGATATCAGTTAAGTACCTGGAAGCTCGGCGGTCCTTGATGGCAGGGCTCTTCCAGATCCATCGGAGCAAGAGAAGTTGCTCATACCTGGCAAGTAACAGATCCGGCGTTAATCCGAGTTCATTAAAACACCAAATCGAAAAACAAATCTTTAAATTGTGAACATTTACCTGGCTAGGCCCGGACTGGGACTCCATGTGGAGAAATCTTGCTGTAAGAGGGTAAGAACTCGAAGTTACAGTGGCCTCGGGGCGCAATGGCACAGGAAACCCTTTGCCGTGAGGGCAGAGGAAGCTGATGGACGCGGAGCAAAAGAATAATCGCGAAGAAACCGGAAAAAAGATTTGTATATACCCTACTTGCCAGAGACAGAGACGTGGCGTAGTATTAACCCTCGATCTCTCACAGATCATACCCACCGTCGATGAGGGCGATGTAATCAAGGAGGAAGGCGCGGGAAAGCCCAAGTGCCGTGGCCATGCCACCGTCACGTGAACCGGACAGGGGAGACTCCACATTGCTGCCAAATGTCCCACGATGGTATTGCCAGATCCCAAAGTCAACACCGATTTGAAACATTAAAATGAAAAGATTGATAATCACAGCCACGTTAACACCAGTCCATAGGTTATGGAAATCTATACCTGCCGCCATAATGTAATTGCCTTTGGGTTAGGCCGAATACATGGTTGTGGCAGCCAAAATTAATGTTCAAATATATTAATCAAGAATAATGGAAACCTACGTTATAACAAATGCAGAGATACACCTATATGTAATTGCTGTCGATATTTATATTATACCAAAAAAAAAATTACATGTGTAATTATATTCGTATAGGTATGTGACACTATGATCCGTTGTTACATGGGCGAATGGAAACCTTTTGCATTGTAGATTAATAGAATGCTTCAAGTAGAGGACTGATAATGCTATAGGAGTTCAACTAAGCAAAAGGATTCCTGGGGTTAACTGAATGGGGTACCAAGACTAGAGAACAAAGATCCAAAAACATTATAAATAAGATAAGTGGCTAATGTAATTAGGGACCAAGAACAGAGCAAACAGATCGAAATAAAACTAAATAAAGATTTAAAAACATTAGGCCAGGCAGGCACTGAAGGAGGAGACAAACTACTGTATCTTTAAAGGACTCATAAAATTATGTAAATACAGGTTTAGCTCACTCTCGACACAGAAAGTAGGAGAGAGGACAAAGATTTAACCATGCATCCATTCTCGCTGATCCTCTTGATCAAATTCATATTTAAATACTATCAAAAGCATATAGACAAAATAGAAAGATCCACACGAACCATAGGCATAGAAAAAACAGAAAGACCCACAGGAAGTACAGGGATAGACAAAACAGAAAACCCACAGGGACGACAGGCATAGAGTCACAGTCACGTAGAGTCACAACAGGAAGCACTTCCACTGCCAATACAATGAAATTCCCAATACAAGCGAAAGAAATTTTACTGCAAATATAATCAAATATCCCTTCCTGCTGCTCTTTTTGATCCATATCCGAGAAATCAAATTCAATTTCAATTTCAAATTTGAATAATATGTAGTGTTTTTTATCAAAAGCTACAGAATATAGACACCCAACCCAGAGTAAAACAAAGGAACCCAAGACATACAGAAGAGAAAACACTTCCAATGCCGATGAAAATAGAAGAAGAAGATGTGAACAAAAGAACTTGGAACTATTCATTCAGAGGCACCTATATATGCATCCCTTCTCGCTCTTCATCCATCCCTTCCCGCTGCTCTTCTGAATCCATATCCGAGAAAATCAAATTTGAATAATATGTAGTGTTGTATATCAAAAGATACAGAGGAACCCAATCCAGAGTAAAACAGAGTATAGACACAGAGGAACCCAACCAAGAATAAAACAGAGGAACCAACATTGACATAGACGGAGTCATAGGCAAACAAACATTGACATACAGAAAATACAGATACAATTAGAAGAAGAGGATGTGAACAAAAGAGCTTGGAACTATTAGTTCAGAGGCACCTATATATATACACCGCACCACAACCTAAAGCATAAAGATTCCCTCCCTCACCACAACCTAAAGCATAAAGATTCCCTCTCTCAGAATCTCAACAAAAGCTTAACTTTGAACGACGGTTAAAGTAGCAGATCACAACCTACCACAACGTCTATAACAAAAAAAACTTGAGATGCATTTCATGAAATTGTTTTCTTAACGAAAAAGCTGGATGCTGGTAGGAAATTCTTTCCACATCCACGTCATCTATCCACGTTGGTGCAAACCAGTTGGGTGCAGGCCCTTTCTGGTCTTCTGCTGGGTTTTTTAACGAAAAAGCTAGATGCTTTTCAGGAAATTCTTTCCACATCCACATGATCTATTTGGTTGTTCCATTTATAACATGACATCTCTCAACAAGACTACACACCCAATCATAAGAAATTTTACCATTTTGCCAAACTCTTTTTTATAAAATAAAATAATTGAAAATGCACCCATTTAGGGCAGGACTTCTCTCCCTTATGGTCTCACTCTACATTTTATTCCTCCCTCTATCGAAAATATGTAAAAACTATGATTTTCAACTACTTTAATCTATAGGGAATCTCCCCAATACTTTCTATATCAGAAACTACAAATATTGACATAACATAACGCAGAGATAATACAAAAACCACAAACATAAACATACATAAGAAAAACCCTTCCACTGCAAATACAACAATATTCCTACAAATGCAAATCATAGAAAAAGAATATATATATATATCCTCCCTATGATTTTCAACTACTTTAATCTATAGGGAATCTCCCCAATACTTTCTATATCAGAAACTACAAATATTGACATAACATAACACAGAGATAATACAAAAACCACAAAGATAAACATACATAAGAGAAACCCTTCCACTGCAAATACAACAAAATTCCTACAAATGCAAATCATAGAAAAATAATATATATATATATATATATATATATATCTCAAAAACATTTGATCGACCATTAAAGGAGAAAGAGATTACATTTTACTACTACTCTATCATTTGAAGATCTACCTCACTCTGCTCTAAATCCATCCAGCAATCCAGCTCAACCAAAACATGAGAACCCCATCACTATACAACTATCTAGAAATGGCAAGGCTAGGCTAAAAAACACTATCATACCTGGCAAAACCCATGCCATAACAACAAAAGAACCACATGCAATACCATGCATGAAAAATCTAGCAAGGAAAACACACATGCAAACCAATACCTGCAAAGAATCCTGTTGTAGCTACTTCATCCTGCTCTTCCTTGCTTTCTCCTTCCTTCCTCTTGCCTTATTTTCCTTCCTTGATCCAGTGTGAAAGTGATCCAAGAAAACTCTAAGTGTCCAAGAGTGAGAGAGAGAGAGAGAGAATAATGAGAGAGCTCCAAACCTGAACTAAAAATGGGTAACAAATGATCCTCTAAAGCCATTTTTTATCAATTAGGCCCCTATTTTCTTCATTTTCCATTATTTTCCATTATTTTCCTCCTCACATGCAACATGTGACCTTTGACCTTCTTTTTATCCTAATTTTCTTTATTCTCATAAATAAATGTGCCAAAAATTACTTTTATCCTTTCCAAAGCCTTAGCCAATGCCTTTGCCAATTTTCTTAACCATTTCCTTTGCTAATTTCCTTAGCTGTAATAAACCAACTAAACACCCACACTAGGACGTCTTGCTGAACATTGAGCTTGGAATATGTGTCCCATCAACCATGGTTATTATTTTTCCTTTATCATCTTTTATTACATGGAATTTTCACCACGGCTGTTACAGAACCCTCCCCCTTAGGGGACACTACCATTGGTGTTCAGCCACACCTATATCTCAGTAATACCGCTGAAAAGTAACATACCGCCAATGGAACTTTATAACATAGCTCGATGCAGTATTTACAGTGATCACCTTGTTGAGAAGAAAACCAACATGAGAACATAAAAACATGACAACATAATGACATGACACCCATACTCTTTATTGGATCTTTATAACACAGCTCATGGCAATATTTACATCCATATACATATGTACATATACCAAACATCACCAAAATATGTACCAAAAACACATACCAAGATATATATCAAACACCATACCAAAACAGCTTTGCCTGAATTGGAAAACAATGAAGGATACATAGCCTGCATCTGATCCATCATTTCCCATGTAGCTTAATCGGGACCAAAGTGCTTCCATTGCACTTTAACTTGCTCGATTTCTCAGTTCTGGAGCATGAGCACCTTTTTTTGCAATATACACTAAAGCTTCGGTTCGAATTTTGCATCAGCTTCCACCTGCAATACAGACCAGTCAATCACATGATCAACATCTTTAACATATTGTTTAAGCAATGCCATATGGAAAACATCATGGAATTTCACTGTCGAAGGCAGTGCAAGTTGATAGGCTACTGGTCTGATACTCTCAATAATATTGAAGGGTCCACAAATCCAGGGTGCCATCTTGGCACATGATCCAATTTGTAAGGAGCTCTTCTTTAGTATGATGCACAAGTACACCTATTCCCCAACCTAGAACTCCTTGAACAAATTTTTTTGATCTACATACCTCTTCTACCTATCCTGTGTTGCTTTCAAATTCTTCTTGATTAACTACATTTCCTGCTCCATGTTTTTCAGCATGTCTGGTCCAATTAACACCCCATTCACTAGATCGCTCCAGTTGATGGGAGTATTAACCCATACAATGCCTTGAACAAACTCATCCTCAATGATTCCTGATACCTATTGTTGCAAGAAAAATATACCAGTGGAAGGTACTCTTCCCACTTATGCTATTGATGCATCACTTACATCCTCAACATGTCCTCCAATATCCTGTTGATCCTCTCTGTCTGTCCATCTATATGAAGATGATAAGATGTACAGAAGGCCAACTTTGTGCCCAAACTTGTAAACAGCTCCTTCCAAAACTTGGAAGTGAACTTTACATCCATGTCTGACACAGTCTTGTTTGGAACACCGTGTAATCTAACCACATCTCTAATGAATACCAGTGCTACATTGCTAGATAAGAATGTAGACTTCACTAGAATGAAGTGCTCAACCTTTGTCAACCTGTCCACCACAAACATAATGGAATCATGTTGTCTCACTATCCTCGGAAAACCTGTGATAAAGTCCATGGAAATGGCCTTCCATTTCCACTATGGAATTGCAATCAATTGTAGCAGTCCGCTTGGGTGTTTACACTCTTACTTCACCACTTAGCCACAAAATCTACTCCACCCTTCTTTAGATTTGGCCAAAAATAATTTTTCTTCGCTTAGGTCAATGTCTTCTAATAGCCTAGGTGATTTGAATATGGTTTCACATGAAACTCCCTCAGGATCACCTTCTTGAGCTCACTACTATCTGGCATATATATTCTATCCCTAAATCTAACGAATCCATCTGTCGTGAGACAATAGTCCACATATTATGCACCTACACATGTACATGTGCCACAACCTGTTCTTGTACATGTAATTTGCTGCAACTTGTGCATAATCTCCATATACCTGACATCTTGCTGACTTGTCTGTAAGATCATATCATGTAGATCTGACCCATAACAACTCTTAGCTACTATATGATTTACTTATATCCACCTATGAAGAGCATATGTGGCCCTGTTCTCCTTTCCTTTGATGTACCTGATCTCAAAAGAAAACTCACTAACCGTGTCCAACCACCAAGCATGCCTTCCATTCAGATTCATTTGGTCAAATAGATACCTCAATCCATAATGATCACTTGTCAATACAAACCTCCTGACCATAAGATAGTGTCTCCACATCTTCAATGCATGTGTGATCGTTGCTAGCTCAAGATCATGCGTCGGATAGTTTTGCTCGTGCTTGTTCAATTTCCGTGACTCATAGCACACCACCTATCCTTCCTGCATAAGGACTCAACCAAGCCCTCTCTGTTGGAAATAATACTGAGAGGGGGGGGTGAATCAGTATTATCAGATCAGATAAAACTTTTCAATTTCATACTCAGATTCATATACGCTACTTCAGTTAAGTGAACCCGCGTGTACACGCTACTGTGTCTAAAGAAACTAGCGTATATCCAGAGATCTTATGATTCAGTTAGCTTATCCTCAGTAAATGCATCAGAACATTATTAACCATATTAACAATAAACAAGTGCAGTATAACAAAACAGATCATCACACCAAAGCCACACACATGAACACAAAGATATAAGGTGGAAACCCAATGTGGGTGAAAACCACCTGCTGCAAGTCATCTCAATCTTCTTCTTAATAAGAAAATCCTTTTACAATATTTGTACTGGTGCAGTCTTATTCCAGTACGGGAGCTACAACCCCCTTTGCTCTTGTACTAGCCGATCCATTTACTAGTACACAGGCTGCTACCTGCTACAATGCTCCAAAGATCTCCCTTAGTTTTTGTACTAGCTTAGATACTAGTACGTAGGTGCTTGCCTACAATCTTCTCTCCTCCATGTACCACTTTTCATCAATTTTCAGACTGGATACACTGAAGCACAACACATAATCTGAAAGGCCACATTTCATCCAATTTTCATACTGGACCCATAACTATCATTGAAGCTCAAAACAACCATCAAACTCTGAATCACTGAAACCCTGTTAACAACACCGTCACCAGAACACAGAGCAGACACAGAACTCTGTAATAACCATCAGACCCATCTGCAACTTCAAGTATCAAGCTTTACAATGTATACGCTACTTTGATGAATCAAACCCGCGTGTATATGCGCTTTTGCCAAAGACAACCCGCGTACAGATCTAAAAATACTTTTTCATAATTTGCAGCTGTACCAGACATCAATCATACTCATAATACTTATAGAACAATACATGCGTCAGTATGTAGATCTAGAATAAGCATCATAAAGATAGTTCATTTCAAACCATTTGATCCCAATCTCTCCTTAGATCTTCTTCTCCATCAACCGATGAGATCTCTCCTTAGCTCAGATCAAGCAATGCATCATCAACCCATAACCTGCATGCTGGATCTAATGCTTCATCAGATATTCAAGACATTTCAGATACACTTGCCTAATGATTTTCTTCTCCTTATATAGCCTTAGGCCTTGTTCAATACCAAGAGCCAAAACCATAGAAATCCAATACCATCAACTTCAAAACTAGGGATCAACACGTCCGCCGAGACGCCAAGGTCCAAAACCATAGGCACAACTTCCAAGGAATAACCGCCATGGACCAAAGATAAGTTTTCCACATACACGCGCTTTTACTGAAGCCAACCAGCGTGTACACGCGACTTGGGCTTAATGAACCTGCGTGTATGAACTTTCTCTTCTTCTTATAGTCTGATCATCAATTCCTTGTTGCTGACCTTCTGTACTATGATTTGTCATCAGTGAGGTTTGCCATCAAGGACAACACTTATCTCATAATGCCAACAATCTCCCCCTTTGGACTTGATGGCAAAGCTAACTTGTCACACTTAGAATTATCATCTGATTCCTTTGAGCTATCCTCCATCAGTCACATCTGATATCTCTTCTGAAGATTCATCCAGTTATACATAAGTGAGATATTCTTCTATGAGAGGGTTTCCATCAAGTACAACACATGCATCATAATGCCAACAATCTCCCCCTTTGGACTTGATGGCAACAACACCAAATCACTCTCCCCCTTTGACATCAAGGGCAAAGGGTGGACCAGGATGTTCTCTTCCTTTGCTGAACATTTCGTTGTCCATACTCCCCTGAGTATCTGTTAAACTCTCTGAATGATCTTCCCTTTTGTATATGCCAAAGTGTACCAATCTGTCAATGCTCCCCCTGAGTACATGCCAAATCTCTGTACTGCTGAAGTGTGCTGTTCATGCTCTTCCTGACTGTAGGCAAGATCTGCAAAAGATGTTCTTCAAGAAGAACATGACTCTCTACATCATAAAAGACCTTCCTATCACCAAAGACTCATACATACATCCATCTCTCAACTAGGTGAGGATACAAAAAAATGACTCATCCACCCAACCAAGTGGGGATACATCAAAAGTTTACATATGGCAACCAATAATATTGCATCAATCATCCCAGGCATAGTGGGGAAACCAAAATAGGCCGTTACATGACCTTGACACCATGAAAGAGATACCACAAAAGAGATATATGACATAGAGACGAAAGAACTAGACCAAGACTTATGAAAGTCACCAGAAGCATCTGATAATCACCATTCAGATCAGCCAACAAGAGATCCTTCTGTTCTCCTCTCGCCTTTGTTCCACCTGAAGCCAACAACAAATGTGAACCAGAACCAAAAGCTTTAAGATAATGCCAACAATGCATCATTGGAAGATTATCTGCTCCCTCTGAACCTGTGCCAGATGATCTCTGTCAGATCCATATCAGACTTTCTGCAACCAACATCTGTCCCTGCTGATTTCCTTCAAAAACTCCATATACGCGTCTGCATCCACATAAACAAGCGTATATACGCGGATAGGCCTTATGAAACTCGCGTACAACCAATTTCATATCAGCAACCTGTAAATGTCCTGCAGCAAGGTATGTCTGAACATAGATGTCAACTCCTCCTTTTAATCATCATCATGAAATCATTCACATTACATGTGAAACCACCATAGCCACTACATCAACGTCAAGATCTACATGATCCAAGTATCATTACTTGGGAACATCTGCATCAATCAACATATGTAAGGATCAACCTATCATCATATAGATAAGAACTCATCACCATGTCTCCAATAAAGCAACTTTGAGTAGTCATCCATGTATCAGCACTATGTATCTTGAGCTCAAATTCTTTTGACAAAGATTCTCGATATCATCATCAGCAACAATCCTTATCCGCATGAGTGCCTGCATCATAACTGTATGATATTTATGCATATGACAACAGCAGTATATAAGTGACTCATCATCAAGTGAGGAAGATGTGTATTCAAGCTTTGTACTTCTCCTTGTTCTTATGAAGATCACCATGTAAGCACCATATATGCATCATCAATGAATCAACCATAAATCTGATCTGAACATCTTCTATGTAACTTCAAGAATCATATGAGAGTTTATCATAGACAACTCACAACCACATCATAGCAAAGATATATCATTTAGCCATATAAGAATCATCACCAAGGATAATGCCAACAATGAATTACTAAAGGCATATGCTCCCCCTCAACCAGTGCCATCTGTTAGATCTGATCATGCATATATCAGCAATAAGCATCAAAACATCATCATCCTCAAGTTAGGATCAAAACACTTCTAGACATCATACAAGTAACAAAACATTTCCACACATCCTCAGTAGACTGTAACCAATAGAGCAAATAATAGACTGAATCATATCAGATCCTTTTTCTGATCCTGTCCCCACTGCTTTTCCTCAGACTAACATATACGCGACTTTGCAGTGTTTAACTCGCGTATATACGCGACTTCCCTTTAAGGAACTTGCATATGAGATTCAGGACACTGAAGTTTTACACTTTCAGCTCCCTCTGAGTCTGATATGTCTGTGTTGTGCTGTGTCTCAGTACATTGTGCTGACTGTACTTCCTTCTTCCTCCATATCTTCAAGTGTGATGAGGTTTTCTTCTTTTTGTGTGATGTCCATCCTTTGTTCCTGCATTCCTTTGCTATATGTCCAAGCTTGTTACATGCATAACATCTAACATGTTTCATGTTCCTCCTGTAGCAATCAGCAGCTTTGTGACCAAACATATTGCAAGCAAAACAATATCCATTAAAGTACCTTGAATGTGATGATCTTTCTACATGATGGTCTTGAACCCTTCTTCTTCCACATCTAGCTGCAACATGTCCAAGATTATGACATACATAACATTCAACATTATTCATAGGAGGAGTAAAAGATTTTCTTTGAGGAGTCTCTTTCCTTGATTGTTGATGGGGTTGACCTTTCATCTCCTTGCTGATCATTTTAAATTTCTCTTTAGAGTTCCTTGCCTCACCTTGTGAACTAGATTCACCTTTAACAGATTCATGAAAACCAAGACCGGTCTTGATAGCAGGAGACCTTTGACTACTAAGAATATCATCCAAGACTTTAGAACTATCTTGAAATCGTAAAAGCTTATCCTTTTCTTCTAGTTTACCTTTCAAGATATTTACCTCAACCTGAAGCTGTTCTTCCTTTTCAAGAGATTTCTTTTTCAAATCTTCTTCATCTTTCCTTCCTTCTTCCATTTGTTCCCTTAGTTTGAGAATCTCCTTTTCTTGTTCTTCATTCAGATCCTGCTGCATTTGACGAACTCGGAAGGCACATTCTAGTTGAGATTTTAAGCTGGTGGCTTCGTTTTCTTGTATTGCAATAGCTTGGAGTAGATCTGTATTCTGCTTCTTTGATTCTTCAAGATCTCCTTTTAGTGCGAGGATTGTAGCTTCAAGATTTTCATAGTAGCTGGATCTATCTTTGAGTTTCTTGATGGTTGTGCTTCTTTCGTTGACTTCTTTTCTTAATGATGTCACTTCATGCTGCAATTTTTGACATTGGTCTTCCTTGTCCTTGAGAGGCTTTCTCACCTTGTTTCCTTCTTCTAGTTGGGCCTTTAGTTTGGTAACTTCTTCTTTGAAAGCACATTCCCTTTTGTTCAATAGATCTTGTTGATCTTTAACTTTGTCTGTAAGCCTTCTAAATACTGCCTCTAATTGATACTTTTCTTGCTCACCCATAAAAACATGTTCAGTAGTGTCACTATCACTTCCATCACTTTCACAGGGAAATATAGCAGGAACATCAGAGGATAACACATTCATACCTGATAATGATTCTGAATCTAATTCTGAATCTGATTCTGAATCTGAAGAACTTCTTATACCTAATCCCCAATCGACTCTCCCGTTGTCATAGATCTTCTGAGATGTCTTCTTCTTCTTATGAGCTTTCTTCTTAAGCTTCTTTCCCATTGTTCCACGGATCTCCTTCAAGTGATCAAGCTTCTACCAAAGGACCTACTCTGATACCAATTGTTGGAAATAATACTGAGAGGGGGGGGTGAATCAGTATTATCAGATCAGATAAAACTTTTCAATTTCATACTCAGATTCATATACGCTACTTCAGTTAAGTGAACCCGCGTGTACACGCTACTGTGTCTAAAGAAACTAGCGTATATCCAGAGATCTTATGATTCAGTTAGCTTATCCTCAGTAAATGCATCAGAACATTATTAACCATATTAACAGTAAACAAGTGCAGTATAACAAAACAGATCATCACACCAAAGCCACACACATGAACACAAAGATATAAGGTGGAAACCCAATGTGGGTGAAAACCACCTGCTGCAAGTCATCTCAATCTTCTTCTTAATAAGAAAATCCTTTTACAATATTTGTACTGGTGCAGTCTTATTCCAGTACGGGAGCTACAACCCCCTTTGCTCTTGTACTAGCCGATCCATTTACTAGTACACAGGCTGCTACCTGCTACAATGCTCCAAAGATCTCCCTTAGTTTTTGTACTAGCTTAGATACTAGTACGTAGGTGCTTGCCTACAATCTTCTCTCCTCCAGGTACCACTTTTCATCAATTTTCAGACTGGATACACTGAAGCACAACACATAATCTGAAAGGCCACATTTCATCCAATTTTCATACTGGACCCATAACTATCATTGAAGCTCAAAACAACCATCAAACTCTGAATCACTGAAACCCTGTTAACAACACCGTCACCAGAACACAGAGCAGACACAGAACTCTGTAATAACCATCAGACCCATCTGCAACTTCAAGTATCAAGCTTTACAATGTATACGCTACTTTGATGAATCAAACCCGCGTGTATACGCGCTTTTGCCAAAGACAACCCGCGTACAGATCTAAAAATACTTTTTCATAATTTGCAGCTGTACCAGACATCAATCATACTCATAATACTTATAGAACAATACATGCGTCAGTATGTAGATCTAGAATAAGCATCATAAAGATAGTTCATTTCAAACCATTTGATCCCGATCTCTCCTTAGATCTTGTTCTCCATCAACCGATGAGATCTCTCCTTAGCTCAGATCAAGCAATGCATCATCAACCCATAACCTGCATGCTGGATCTAATGCTTCATCAGATATTCAAGACATTTCAGATACACTTGCCTAATGATTTCCTTCTCCTTATATAGCCTTAGGCCTTGTTCAATACCAAGAGCCAAAACCATAGAAATCCAATACCATCAACTTCAAAACTAGGGATCAACACGTCCGCCGAGACGCCAAGGTCCAAAACCATAGGCACAACTTCCAAGGAATAACCGCCATGGACCAAA
This sequence comes from Pinus tabuliformis, assembly GCA_031772625.1. Taxonomy (NCBI): domain Eukaryota; kingdom Viridiplantae; phylum Streptophyta; class Pinopsida; order Pinales; family Pinaceae; genus Pinus; species Pinus tabuliformis. The sequence goes on along the minus strand of CM062808.1, from coordinate 560,066,299 downwards.
GATAAGTTTTCCACATACACGCGCTTTTACTGAAGCCAACCAGCGTGTACACGCGACTTGGGCTTAATGAACCTGCGTGTATGAACTTTCTCTTCTTCTTATAGTCTGATCATCAATTCCTTGCTGCTGACCTTCTGTACTATGATTTGTCATCAGTGAGGTTTGCCATCAAGGACAACACTTATCTCATAATGCCAACACTCTCTTGCAAGCATATGTGCATACCACAAATTCTTTGTCCGGATCTGCAATCTTTAACATTGGTACATGTGTCAACAACTTCTTAAGTTACTCAAAACTTGCCTCACACTCCTATGTTCATTCAAACTTCTTACCTTTCCTCTACAATGTTGTAATAGGATAAGAAATCTGTGAGAAGTTCCTGATGAACCTCTTGAAATAACCTGCCAACCCCATGAAAGATCTCACCTCATCCACATTCTTGTGGGCTACCCACTCCATGATAATTCTTATCTTCCCTAGATCTACTGTTATGCCCTCCTTGGAGACAACATGTCCCAAGTAATGTACCCCTGTCTGAAAGAAATTACACTTGTTGAGATAAGCATACAACTGATGCTCTCTCAACAACCTCAACACTGCTACCAAATTCTCGACATGCTCTTCCTCATTTTTATAAAATACCAATATGTCATCAATGAACACAATAGAAAACTTATCCAAATATGGACGCAACACACTATTCATCGAGAACATAACTGCAACTGACACATTAGTCAAACCAAATGGAACTACAACAAACTCATAATGCCCATACTTGGTCCGGAATGTAGTCTTGTAAATTTCTTCCTCTTTGATGCATACCTAATGGTATCTGAATCTTAGATCAATCTTCGAGGACATTGTTGCTCCCTTCAAAGTGATCGAGCAAGTCATCAATCCTTGGTAATGGGTACCTATTCTTGATGGTCACTTTCTTCAATTGCATGTAGTCAATGCATAATCTGAGAGTACCATCCCTCTTCTTCACAAACAATACTGGTGCCCCCCAAGGCGATACAAAATACATCACTGTCATAATACATACTTATAACTAGCATAATGACAACATAAATATCAAGGATACATCCGCCATAAAATTCACATATAAACCAATATATTTATACATAAGATATAAAGGAGAGAACCTCTTATTAATGAATGCAAAATCCAACCCAGGATGGGACTACCACATTCCACTTGACCATAGAATGGTTGAGCCAATTCTCTCTTCAACCATTCACCCCTATGCCATATTTTGAGCATGAATTTGGGACTGAAACCAAAAGAACCAACTATGGCATTCAGATGTTAAACCACCTCACCCTTGTCAATAGAAACCAGACTTTACTGTAATCCATCTAGGATCACTAGGCCAACAAAATAAACATGTAATAACAGGCTTTACCATGATCTCTACCAGATCACTTGGCCAAAACAAGCACGGATGCTACCAGATTTCTCCACCTACATGTAAGGAATTTTCTTATCTCCTAGTTTCTTAGGCTTTATTGCAATCCACAGTCCGATCTAAGGATCACTAGGCCTTAAAACGAGACACCACCCTCTAGGATTTACCATATATCTCTCCATTCACTAGCAAGGATTCCTAAGACTAATCAACAGAAAACACCTCTTGGCTTTACTGTATATCCCACCATTCATCGACAAGAATTCCTAGGCCCGCCAAGGCAACATAAAATCTAGATTTACTGCAACTGATAATTTGGTCCAGGGGTTACTTGGCCATGTGTTCTATTATTTGGATATCCACCTCACTGAGCTTCAAATCCATTCGATGATCCAGCTCAACCAAAACATGATAACCCCATCACACTATGACTATCTGGAAATGGAAAGGCTAGGATGAAAGCACTGTCACACCCGGAAAAACCCATGCCATAATAGCAAAAGACCACATGCAATACCATTCATGGAAAATATAGCAAGGAAAGAACACACGCAAATCAATACCTATGAAGAATCATGTTGTAGATTCTTGATCATGCTCTTCCTTACTTGATCCTTTCTTCCTCTTTCCTTCTTTTCCTTCCTAGATCCAATGCCAAAGTGCTCCAATAAAACTCTTAAGTGTCCAAGAGTGATAGAGAGAATAATGAGAAAGCTCCAAAACTAAACTGATAAAAGGTATCAACTGATACTCATAATCCTTTTTATCAATTAGGCCTATGTTTTTCTTCTTTTTTCATTATTTTCCTTCACTTTACTCCTCATATAAAATTTGTGACCTTTAACCTTCCTTTTCTCCTAATTTCCACTATTTTCAAAAATAAATGTGCCAAAAATGCCATCATGCCTTTCCAAAGCCTTAGCCATTTCCTTTGCCAATTTCCTTGGCCATTTCCTTTGCCAATTTCCTTGGCCATTTCCTTTGTCAATTTCCTTAGCCATAAAAAACAAACTCAACACCCACACTAGGATGCCCTGCCCAACATTCGACTTAGAATAAGTGTCCCATCAATTGTGGTTATTATTTTTCCTTTATTAAAGTCTTTTATTACATGGAATTTTCACGAGGGTTGTTACACTCCACATGGGGTGTTTCCCTTTTTTTCCTATAGTTATGTTTGTTCCATAGAATTTTTTCAGGTTGTTCCTTCAGATTGGGTGTTTCCTTGACATGAATCACAATCTGAGAGGATTTATTTTGTTGATATATTTCCTTTTCTCTAGGCCTTTGTCTCCTTAATTTTTGAAGCTCTAATTTAACTATTGGTTCTTTTTTCTAGGTTTGGGTGTTGTCCCCATTTTTACTCAATTACTGTAATTTATTTTTATATGATTTAAAACCAGGTTATTCTTTCCTTTTGTTTAGAATACCAAGGGAGAAAGGTTGTTTTCTCTTTTCCTTTTTTTACAATGGCATGCCTCGATTCTTTCAAGGCTCCCTAGGTTCCAAAGAAATTCTTACTATTCTGTGCCACTAAATCTTATCCAAGGGATAGGTTGCTTAAGACTATCCAATACATTAGAAAATATGATCTTGATTAGCCTTTGAAGGGCTTAGAGTTCATTCTTATATCCTTTCATTTTTCCATTCATTTCGTTCAAGGATTGTGATAAGAAGTTGGGAATTCTTAGGGTTTGAGCCTTGATTGCAAATGGCCCTGGTGTCTATGTTGGTATAACAACCTAAATTGATAGGAATATACCATATTAAATATTCCCTCATAAGAAATTTACGTTAGTAGGTGGTAAGATTTCACCTCATTCAAAGGGGGTGATAGGCTCTCCCTCTTAATCTCATTTTTGTATTCTATAAAATCTTCATTGCATAGGAAAAAACGTTCTTTTTGGAAAGATTTGTCTCATTCCTTTATTATTTGGGCACAAGGGAGACCTTGAGGGATACCATTTACTTTGTTAATTTCTTCTTTATTAATATGAATTTCTAGTCCTTTCACTACTATGACATACTCTTGTTTTGCATTCTTATAAATGTGATGTATGTACATTGACCACCTCCCAAATAAAATCTATGTACACATGATTTCTTGGTTGATTGGTCTTCTTGTGCTCTTTCTCCCTCACCATAACTGAAAAAAGCCACTTAATAATGGATTTTCCATCTCGAATGAGGGAAGTAGTAGTGAACTTCATTTCTTACTTGTGTAATGTAGTTTTAATGCACACACCTACTCCATCACGCTCCTCTTTTCTTTTCATAATCTCAAAATAGTTCCAAATATGTGGCACCTTATATTCCGTGTGAAACATACACAACCATTAAAAAGACATGAATTTCTGAATTAGTGGGCACAAGCATCTGAAAAAATGCAATTTTGATCCATCTGCATATTATTCTTTGTCAAGTGATTGTAGAACAATTGAAAGAAGTTATGTACATAAGTTAGGTCATGTCACTTAACACCAATTATGTAGAAGTGATACTCCTTCAACATAAACCTTTATTTTCCAGTATCAGACCCATGCCTATATGTAATATGGAATGTAATTCTAACATATTCTAAGTCATAATATTGGCTTTGAATTCCATTTTGTGGTTTAAGGGTGTAGTTCTCTACGACAAAAACATACACAAATACATTCTTACAAATAAAAATTGCATGTTAAAATCCTTGCATCAAACCATAATTTGAAAAAAAAAAGATACTATATAAGTACTCATTACTAACCTTGTACTTTAATAGAATATCATTTTTTTCATTTTCTCTCTAGGCTCAATGTCATAAGTGACACATTTGAAGGTTTGCAAGTTAC
>CM062808.1:560057057-560059557 GCA_031772625.1 Pinus tabuliformis | reverse complement strand
TTTTAAACATACAAAGTTTCAATCATGTGTCAATCACTATCTTTGAATGAGAAACTATTGGTGAATTGGTTATTCATGATATTTGAGTCTTTTGTTTGTCTACGAATTTCCTCCTGTATATACCATGCTTATGGAATCGTACATGAGGTATGTATGAATAAATGCACCCAGAGTTCCTTTAGTACTTTCTCTTTTTCCCATTTCTCTGTGCAGTCCTCTAAATGTTTTCTACAATATTATTTTCCTCTATACTTCACCCTGTCATGTGATTGGTCTTCTTCTTCTCTAAATCTCTCTCTCATGGCTCGCTTGATAGTCTCTCATTAACGCAAATTGTTACGATGCACCTTACACCACCTTGCTAGGCTGACATGTAATGCAATATCTAATAGCGGGACTTTGTGATATTCTCTTATGTTTTTGTCCACTTTATTTAGAAAAGTGCCTACTGATTCAATGCCATGGAAGGTAGGATAGTCGCTTACCTTTGCCCCAATCTAGTTTATTCTGCATATCTAGGTGCAATGTCTGGTATCAATCTCGTATCCTCCTTGTTGCCATGCATCCGAAGTGGCTTTTGAATTGGCTTTTGAACTTTGTATGCTCCTCCAACTCACTGATCCTCTTGCTATGGGATTTATGTAGTCTTCTCTTTTTCCTATCGTTATCTTGTACAACTGATCTAACATTACCGACTTACCTCAATCATCCACAAGTTCAGTGAGCCTTGGTCCTTGATATGAATCTAGAATTTTTATTACCCGCATCCCTTCTACTTCAAATATCATCAACTCTTTCTTCAGGTAAATGATAACATAGTTCTCGTATGCCCAGTCGATACCAAGAAGTGTTGGGTACGGGTCTTTATCGTGCATTATGTCTATTACTTGAAATTTAGTATAAGTTTTTACCCCTTCTACATCCACTTCTACATCTTCCAACCTTACAATGAGAAAGATGCAATACTGATTCACCATCCACAGTTGTATTGGTGAATATTTAAGTTGTGGCTGCCCCAGTGCTTCCCATGTATTTCTGGGTAGAATATTTACATCTGACCCCAGATCTAACAATGTATCCTTAATCTAAAATCCTGCGACTTGAGTATCAATCTGAAATTCTCTACTGGTTCTCTTCTTGTTTTGTCGTACCCTTCTTGAATGTATTTCCAGTAGGTTTACCGATATTGTTTCCCACATTTCTCATACTTTGGCAATACTACTTTCAGACTCTTGTGCAACTCCTTTTGCATTTGTGCATTATCAACAATCTACAAAAATAGCCTAAACCATTCTTCAATTGGTCAAGTTTTACCTATTATGTGTGAGTCATGTTTCTTGTCTTATTTTATCTCTTTTAACCCATCAAATAACTTGGCCGCTTCCTGATAGTATTGTTTCTGTTGGGTGGGTTTGTATGACCGTTTTGGTTATGCTACCCAAATAATTGAAGGTTGGTCTACGATACCCTGATCATTCCCTGTCTTCTTACCTCCTCTGGTAACTATATTTATTTTAGTTATTGGAAGTGACTCAGCGGTTCTTGGTTCTGCATTGATCAAATTAGCCCCCCTCCTGTTTGGTTCTTTCTTCCCATTTTGCAATCAACTCGAGACAATCCTCGGTGGCATGTGCATTGTGAGCACCAAGGCTTTCTTAGGAGAGGATAGGCTCTAGCGACATGTCCTCCTGATCACAATTGTAACACCTTACAAGTCCTCTTCCCCATACTCTTCCTCCTCTATACCTCCTCCTCGTGCCCCATGACCAGATTCATTGATTTTAAAGGTGGACATATCTAGCCGCTTTGCTAAAGCATCTAATGCTCGGAATTGGTTAGTGTGGTGTGTTGTGGATGCACAAAATTCCCAGTAACTATTGTTAGGTACGTTGGACATACCTGTGGTAAATGTCCATAGTTCCTACAAAATTCACAGTAGTCTTGCATGTTTCGGCTCGGGAAAGCTCCTTATGATCCCACTGTCGCAACTCCTACTGTTGGTGGGGCCCCTGATGATCTTGAAATTCCTCATGAATTATTTGTGCCTCTCAGCCTCGGGAATTTAGTCACCACATGGCTTTCCACCAGGAAGTGAGTACACCACAGATTGGGTCTTATTGGTTGAATTAGCTATAGGTCCTCTAATTTATCTATTAGACTGGTGATTTTATTTTGGAGGCCCATGATCGTTGGGTCTTATGATTCCATCCCTCCTTGATAATCATGTGGGTATCTTTCCATGGCTTCTATGTGCAATGCTTGTTCTAAAGCATCCTAGAGAGTCCCAATCTTTTGTTGCGTCAATGGTGTTCTTGTGAGTAGTAGGAGAACTTTGATCAATAATTCCCTCTGGAGATTTGGATCTATGGTATATCTTAGCTTGCTAATAGGATCCTTAAACCTCTGCATCAATTCCCAAGTAGTCTCTCCTTTTTTCTTGAATTCTTGAACGAAGCCTCTCTTAATATCATCCACTGAAGGATTCTAATTTTTTTCTGCC
>CM062808.1:559959557-560054557 GCA_031772625.1 Pinus tabuliformis | reverse complement strand
CTATCTCCCTCCTCCCTGCTCTCTCTCTCCCCCCCACCATCTTTCTATCTCTCTCTCCCTTGCTCTCTCACTCTCTCTCTTTTTCTATCCCTCTCCCAACCTCTCTCTCCCTCTCTCTCGCTCCCCACCCCCTCTCCCTTCGTGTCCCTCTCCCTCTCTCCCCCCCTCTCTCTCTCTATTCCACTCTCTCCCCACATCTCATCTATCTCTCTCTCTATTCCACTCTCTCCCGAACCCCCTCTCTCCCCATCGCTCCCTCTGTCTCCCTCGCTCCATCTCTCTCTCTCTCTCTCACCCCCTCCCACCTCCCTCTCACCTCCCTCTCACCTCCACCCTCTCTCTCTCTTGCTCTTTCCACCTGTCTCCATCTAGCTCCCCCTCTCTCTCCCCCCTTCTCTCTCTCTCTCTTTCTCCCTCTTCCCCCCCCCACCCTCTCTCGCTCCCTCTCTCTCCACACTCTTCTCTCTCTCTCTCTCTCTCTCTCTCTCTCTCTCTCTCTCTCGCCTTCTCCCTCTCTCTCTCTCTCTCTCACTCTCACCCTACCTCCCTCTTGCCCCTGCCCTCTCTCTCTCTCCCCCCACCTCTCTCTCCCTCCCTCTCCCCCTCCCCTTGTGCTCTCTCTCTCTCTCCCTCCCTCCTCCCCACTCGCCCTCTGCATCTCTCTCTCTCCCCCCACTCCACTCTCTCTCTCTCTCTTTCTTCCACCCTCTCTCTCTCAAACCCTGCCTCCCTCTCTCCCTCCCTCTTTCCCTCTTTCACTCTCTCTCCCTCTCCCCCCTCTCTCTCATGCCTCTCTCTCATGCTCTCTCTCTCTATCTCACATGCTCTCCCCCCCTCTCTCCCCTCTCCCCCCTCTCTCTCCTCCCCTCACTCGCTCTCTTTCTCTCTCTCTCCCCCCCCACTCTCTCCCGCTCCCTTCTTTCTCTCTCTCTCTCTCCCTCCCCCTACCTCCCCACTCTTTCTCTCTCTCCCCCTTGATCTCTCTCCCTCTCATCCTCGCTTGCTTGATCTCTCTCTCTCTCTACCTCCCTCTCCCTGCCTCTCTCTATCCCCATCTCTCCCCCTCTCTTTGTCTCCCTCCACCCGCTCTCTCTCTCTCCCTATCTCTATCTCTCTCTCTCCCTCTCTCTCTACCCCTCCCTCTCTCTCTCCCCCTGCGTCTCTCTCTCTCCCCTAGCTCTCTCACTCTCTCTCTTTATCTCTCACTCCCCGCCCTCTGCCCGCTCTCTCTCTCTCTCTCTATCTATCTATCTCTCGACCCCCCTCTTTCTCCTTCTCCTTTCTCTCTCTCTCTCCCTCCCACTCCTCTCTCTCTCTCTCTCTCTCTCTCTCTCTCTCTCTCTCAATTTCACCTGCCCTCTCTCTCCATCCCTCTCTCTCTCCCCCTTCTCTCTCACTCTCTCTCTTTGTCTCTCCCCCTCCCACCCTCTCTCTTCCTCTCTCTCTTGCTCACTCTCTTCTCTCTCTATCTCTCTATCTCTCTCTCTCCCTCCCCCCTCTCTCTCCTCTCTCTCTCTCCCCTCTCTCTTCCCCCCTCTCTCTCTCCACCCACCTCTCTTTCTCTCTCTATCTCTCTCATCCTCTCTCTCCCCCTCCCCACACTCTCTGTCTCTCTCCCTCCCACCTCCCCACTCTCTCTCTCTCTCCCTCCCCATCTTTCTGTCCCACACTCTCTCTCTCCCCCCTCTCTCACTCTCTCTCTCTCTCCCCCTCTCTCTCTCTCTCTCTCTCTCTCTCTCTCTCTCTCTCTCTCTCTCTCTCTCTCTCTCTATATATATATATATATATATATATATATTCCACTCTCTCCCCCCCTCCCCACCGCCCCCTCTCCCCCTCTCTCTGCCCCCATATCTCTCTCTCTCTCTCTCTCTCTCTCTCTCTCTCTATATATATATATATATATATATATATATTCCACTCTCTCCCCACCGCCCCCTCTCTCTCCCCCTCTCTCTCTCGCTTTCTCACCCCACTCTCTCTCTCCCTCTCTCCCTCTCTCCCTCTCTCTCTCTCCCCCCTCAATTTCTCTATCCCCCTTGCTCTCTCTCCCCCTCTCTCGTCCACCCCCGCTTTCTCCACCTCCCTCTATCCCCCCCTCTCTATCTTTATCATTATTATTATCATTATCTTATCATTTAACATGTACAATCTACATCATGTAACAAAGAAAAACATATTATCAATTAAAAAAAAAATCATCATATTATTTCAACAACACAATTATTCATACATTTATGAAATTTTTAAGAAAGATAATTTCACTGTTTTTTATAGTTAAATAAGCAAATACATGTATTTCCAATATTTTATATAAATAAAACAATTATGTTTATGAATAAATTTGTTTTACATTATATAATTAAAAAAAAAAAGAATAAATATATAATTGAATAATGCATATCATTTTACATTATAAACAGGCATGTATAATACAAAAATTTTAATTGGCAGCAATATTCATTTCTTATTATATAATTTCAAATGAATGTAACTCAATAATACAAATATAATAAATCACTAAAAAAAATTAGCTCACATTTCTTGTAGCACCCGTAATAAATTATCTATTTTTTATACAAAAGATTAAAATTATATATTAAAAATTACAAAACAAAAAAAAATAAAAAATCATGAAGTATAATAAGAAAAGTGTAAGAATATACAATAATGACTTTATTGCATGTTAATGCTTGCCGTCAAGTTATATAAAATTAGTCTTCACTAATAAATAAAAAAACGTTTAAAAGAAAGGAAGCAGATGCCTTTTGCATTAATGAAAAAGAAAGGTTTGACAAGAAATACGAAGAGGGATTAATGAGATTTGGTATCAGGCATAGAGAATATGGATGAAGAACACAGTATAAATATTTAAAAACACTATCTTAGACACAATAAAAATAAAGATGACACAGTAAAAATATAGATCAGACGGTACCATAGGAGGAGACACAGTAAAAGTAAAAATGACACACAGTAAAAATAAGATGACAGAGAATAAAAATTTAAAAACACTATCTTAGATCGTACCGTAGGAGGAGACACAGTAAAAGTAAAAATGACACACAGTGAAAATAAGGATGACAGAGCATAAAAATTTAAAAACATTATCTTAGATCAGGCGAGTAGAAGGAGGAGACACAGTAAAAATAAAGATGACTTCCCACCCAGAATAGATAAAAAAGAAAGTAATGGATTAGCATAAAGATTTAAAAACAAATTGAAAATAGTTTTTGTAATTGAAAATTGTTCTCTCAATAAATTGAAAATGGTTTTATAATTGATGTTTTTATAAACAAATTAAAATTTCATATAAAATTTATAAAAAAGGATAAAAAATAAAAATATATAATTTTCTTAGCTTACTACATTTTACAAATAAGTTTAAATGCCAAATAGAAATAGAACAATGGTGAATGGAGGGGGGTAAGGGCAATTGGATGTGAGACAATCGACTTGAAGAAATCAAAGAAGAGAAATTGGGTTTATGGACTTTTTAAAAATAAATACAACTTGCAGTTTTCTTACAACGTGATATTGCACAAATTGCAGAGAACAATGGCTCCAATTATATAAAGGTTTGCCAGCTATAGCAAAGAAAAACTAAAAGTCTATGAGTTAAAACTATTCACTCAAATTTTCAGTGAGCTCGCTGACTAGTTAGCTATAAATAAGGTAAGGTAATTGCTTGAACAAATCCAATAAGTTAAATTATTTTAACTTCTAAAGATATCAAACAAAATCATGGAAAAGTAGGTGTACATCAAGAAAATAATCTTATAAACCAGAAGGTAAGTGCTTGAACAAATCCAATAAGTCAAATTATTTTAACTTCTAAAGATATCAAACAAAATCATGGAAAAGTAGGTGTACCCCAAGAAAATAACCTTATAAACTGGAAGGTAAGTGCTTGAACAAATCCAATAAGTTAAATCATTTTAACTTCTAAAGATATCAAACAAAATCATGGAAAAGTAGGTATACGCCAAGAAAATAAGCTTATAAACTAGAAGACGGGGATCATTTGATTAGACCTAGATTTCCATTTTCAAGCTTAAGATTTGGAAAATAATCAAATATATCCACCAAGAATGGTTCAATGTTGAAATTGTAGCAATAAAAATAATGAAATTGCTCCAATCAAAATATTGGAGCAATAACAAAAGCAAACGCTAAATATTGGAGCAATAACAAAAGCAAACGCTAAAGCGAAGTCAACAATAAATACATCAGAAATAGAGAGCCACTTGTTATAACTATCTAGGAGGGTATTGGATTTGCGAGAGAATATCTATGAGCTCTTTGTAAATGAGAGATAGCATAATGATGGCTTAACTGCACATTCCTAGACATAGAGAAAGTGTATCACACATAAACGTGTAAATAGATAAAAATAGTGAGTCCTAGTTTAAAGTTTCGGTAGATGGTTCTTGAATATAACTTTGTTATTTTCAGTTAGGGGTTTTCTAATAACTCTAAGATTATATAAACTTGTCTATCTCCATTATAAACAATTAAAAGAAGACAAGGAAAACTTAACTTTCTCTTTTTATACAGAGAAGAGAGAAGATCTCCATTATAAACCATTAAAAGAAAATGAGGAAAAGTTAACAATTAAGAGGAGAGAGAAGATAGAGAGCCTTTCTTGTTTTACTGAGAAGATAATGAGGCGTTTTTGTTTTACTGTTAAAAGAAAATGAGGAAAAGTTAACAATTAAGAGGAATGAGGCATTTTTGTTTTACTGTCTTTAGAAACGCAAGTCAAACAAAATAAGGTAACTATGATCGGTTGTTACATGGGTGAATAGAAACCACCTGCTATAGGTAACTATGATCGGTTGTTACATGGGTTAACTGAACAGAAGGATTCCAGAGAACAAAGATCCAAAAATATCATAAATAAGGGATTAATGTGATTAGGGACCAAGAACAGAGCAAACAGATCGAAAGAAAACTAAAAGATTAAAGGACATTGTAGAGAAAAGATTAATAATAGAGCGCATAAAGATTGAAAAACATTAGGCCAGGCATGTTTTACTCTGTTTACTATCATTCACATTCTCACTCTGTTTCTTGTCCTAGAAATGATCGCATTTCCTTCTCTAAGCCTATAAGGCTCTGTCTCACTGCGTATTATCATCATTAAATACATCCCTCCTGCAATAAGAAAAGGGTGCTAATCAGATATTATAACAGGAAAAGGGTGCTAATCAGATATTATAACAGGAAAAGATTAGCATAAGGCACGCATTGAAGGAGGAGACAAGCTACTGTACCTTTAGAGATGAACTCTAGAAGACTCATAAAATCACTTAAATCAAAGCAGTCCAACTGAGCAGAAGGATTCCAGGGGATTAATTGAATTGGGTACCAAGACCAGAGAACAAAGACCCAAAAACATTATAAATAAGTGATTAATGCGATTAAGGACCAAGAACAGAGCAAACACATCGAAAGAAAACTAAAAGATTAAAAAGACAGTAGATAAGAGATTAATAATAGAGCATTATAACACACATAAAGATTTAAAAACATTAGGCAGGCACTGAAGGAGGAAAAAAGACAGTAGATAAGAGATTAATAATAGAGCATTATAACACAGCATAAAGATTTAAAAACATTAGGCAGGCACTGAAGGAGGAGACATACATGTAAATCACTTAAATGTAAATACATGTTTAGCTCCATGTCGACATAGAAAGCGGGAGAGAGGGCTTGCTTCTTTAGTTTTCTCCGGGTATAACATTAGTTTGGGATTGATTCGACGCTGAGGGGGCTTGATCCAGGTGGATATTGGTGGCCACCTGCCAAGTCCACCTGGACCCCCACCATTGTCTTTCTCAGCATTTTCAGTTTCCTTAATTGTAGCACAACTTACTATTTTTAGCAGTTTTTCGGGTCCTGAACTTCCGGAGCCGTTTTGAGGCCCTAAACGACGTTTTTTGGGGAATCCGGGGGCAACACCAGTCCATGGAATGGACTGGTGTTGCCCGTTCCAACAATGATAGTGCTCGGATAGATCTTTCTAATGAGCTATTGTACGCGTCAAACGGAGATCATATGCCAAAGTTACGACCCCGGGAAGTTGATGTACCAACTTACCCCCAAACGAGGCCCACAGTTTGGCGTTTCATCTCCTAGGGTTAGGTTTTGGAATGTTAAGGGTTTTTCCATTGTTTCTCAACAATAAATAGGCCTTCGAGCCTCATTGTAACACAGTTCAGAGGCATGTAGCCATCACATCTCTTCTCAGAGATAAGCTACCATCGCCCTAGCTAGTTTATTTCCATTTCTGTCTGTAAGCATATTTCAGTATTTTCCATTAATGAAATGAAGTATTATTTCCGCTGCATCTTTGTGTATATGGTTATCTCTGTAATTTGTTGCGTTCCTGTTTAAATCCGGATCAGTGGTATCAGAGCGGTCTGCTTTTTCTCTGTTTTTCTTTGCATGTCCCCAACAAGGTCGGGATATAAGGAGTTAGGGCTTGAACTGGTTGAACCTTTGCAAGACCAGCCTCGCAAATCCCGACGGCCTCCCATGGCGGACGAGAAGAAAGACGAGGGGGCAGGAGATCCCATCAAAATCTTGCTCGAAGAAGCGCTCGAGCGACAACGGAACGCGATGATGGACAGCTTTGCGCAGATCCTTCAGCGGCTACCCAGAAGCGGCGCATCGGCTTCCAGCAGCTCCTCTGGAAACGCCACACCCTTTAAGGTACAAGTTAATTTTGAAATCCCCATATTCGAGGGTCAGATAGACGCCGATGCCGTAGATAAATGGTTAAATCTGCTAGAGGGTTATTTTTCTGTTCATGAATTTTCGAGTCGGGAAAAGATTGTTTTTGCTCTTCTCAAAGCAGCCCCCCACGTCAAGGACTGGTGGGAAACCTACTGCGAGCAGAAGGATGAAAGTACTGGCTCACTATTTTCAGCCGCACCCACCTGGGATTCGTTCCGGGATGCCATCAAGGAGCAGTACTACCCTGTCGGAAGCTATGAGGATGAATACATAAAGTGGACCACGCTGCGGCAGGGAAGGGACCAAGACGTGCCGGAGTTCACCAATCTTTTCCATACCCTTCGCACAAAGTTGGGTATCAAGGATTCAGAGCAACATTTGATACTCAAATACCGTGGCTGCCTGCACAAGTACATCCAGGAAGAAATACAGTTCCTAAACATCCCCTCGCTCGGCGCAGCATACCGGTATGCCGTCAAGGTCGAGCAGAAGTTTAAACAAAAGAAGCGAGACTTTGGATCTGCGAATCCAAAGCAGGGGAAAGGTGCCCCTAAACCACAGAACAAAGGACAAAGCCAAGGCGGGACAGCCCAAGACAACCAGCCGAAGCTGCAAGCAAAGAGCAACGCCGCGAAGCCGAGAAAGGACACTGGAAAATGGTGCGAGTTCCATAAGAGCTCCACTCACAACACAAGTGAGTGTCGGGCCAAGCAGTCACTGGTGGCTGAGCTAAAGGTTTCAGAATCAGATGCATGTTCCGACTCTGAGTCAGAACCCGATAAGGGGTATGAAAAAGGGAAGCAGATCATTGATGCGGATCCCAGCGCCACTGTTGCTACCGCAAAGATCCAGAAAAATGAACCCGAAGATCCAGAGGAGGAGGAGCGTCTCTTCCACTCCCAGATGTGGGTAAAGGGCTCCCCGATACAGTTCATTGTTGATAGCGGGAGTCAAAAGAACCTCATTTCGGCAGAGGTCGTGAAGCGGTTGGGCTTACCGACCACAGCACATCCACAACCATACACCATTGGGTGGCTTCACCAAGGGCGAGATCTTCGCGTGAGCCAGCAGTGTCGCCTTCCATACAACATCAAGCCCTTCACGGATGAGGTATTGTGTGACATTGCTCCCCTTGAAGTTTGTGATGTATTACTAGGACAACCATACTTGTGGAAGCGACATGCTGTGTATGAATCAAGGCCCCGTGCTGTTATTATTACATTGGGAAATAAGTTGTTCAGGATACCAGAGGTAGCACCACCTGCCGCCATCTCTTTGATTACTGCAAAACAATGCAGTAAGATCATTTCCAAAACCAGGAAATTTGTTTTCCTGATGATACGCCCTCAAGGGAAGAAGAAGACAGTGGCCGCGGCCTCCAAACGGGGTCCCTCTGCACGGCAGCTACAGATGGACAAGATTGTGGAGGAGTACGAAGACATCTTCACCTCCCCGGCAGGGGTTCCTCTGCACTGTCAAGTCAAGCACTCCATCGATCTGACCCCAGGTGCGCCGCTACCCAATGGACCAATTTATCGGCGCTCCGTTCTGGAGAACAATGAAATCAAGAGGCAGATTCAGGAGCTCCTGCAGAAAGGTCACATCCGTCCGAGTTCTTCGCCCTGTGGGAGCCCGATAGTGTTGGTACAGAAGAAGGATGGGACGTGGAGACTCTGTATTGACTATCGGGCGCTGAACAAGATCACTGTCCGTAATAGGTACCCGATCCCGCGGATTGATGACCTCCTAGACCAACTAAAGGGGGCGAAATATTTCAGCAAGATCGATCTGAAGTCAGGATATCACCAGGTACCAATTGAACCCTCAGATGTGTGGAAGACTGCCTTCAAATCCAAGGAGGGCCTCTTCGAATGGTTGGTCATGCCTTTCGGATTGACGAATGCTCCTGCAACCTTTATGAGGCTAATGGATGACATCTTGCGGCCATTCACCAACTCCTTTGTAGTAGTATACTTGGATGACATTCTGATCTTCAGCCAGAGTTGGGAAGAGCACCTCCACCACATCCGACAGGTTCTCCAAACACTGCGGCAACACAAGCTATGTGCCAATTTGGAGAAATGCACTTTTGGCATGACCGAGGTTCAGTATCTGGGATACATCATTGATGAACAGGGGGTGCATGTCGATCCAGCCAAGGTCCAAGTCATTCGGGATTGGCCCTCTCCAACCACTCTAACAGAGCTCCGCAGCTTTCTAGGTCTTGCCAACTTCTACCGCAGGTTTGTGTTGGGATTTTCTCATATTTCTTGGCCCTTGAGTCAAGTCACCAAGGGCGGGGCGAAAGCAAAATTCTTTTGGTCTGAATCTCAACAGAAGGCATTCAGGGAGTTGAAGGATCGCCTCTGCACGGCACCAGTGCTCGCGTTACCAGATCTACAACAACCATTTGAGGTCGAGACAGATGCCTCTGACTATGCTATTGGGGCAGTCCTTACTCAACATGGACATCCAGTGGCATATCACAGTGAAACACTTTCAGACACGGTCCGGAAGTACCCCACTTATGATAAAGAGATGTATTCCATTGTACAGGCCTGCCGACAATGGAAGCATTACATTTTGGGGAAGGAAACGGTCATCCACACAGACCACCGACCTCTGCAATTCATACAGACCCAAGGGAAATTGCAGAATGATCGCCATCAGAAGTGGTCTACATACCTGCAACAGTTTCACTTGAATATCAAGTATAAAAGGGGCAGCACCAATAATGTTGCAGATTGCCTCAGTCGACCACCGATCATGGCGCTAACCACCGTGCTCAACTCTTGCGGGCACGAGACGTCTGATTGGCCACTTCTCTACAAAAGCGACCCAGAATTCGGCCACACATACCAGACACTCTTGGAGGGTCGGCAGGTTGCAGATTTTCACCTCCAGGATGCCCTATTATGCCACCTCGGTCACCTTTGTGTTCCTTCAAGCGAGCGTGCCAAGATGATTTGGGAAGCACACTACAGTCGGGCTGCTGGGCATTTCGGGGTCGAGAAAACAGTGGCAGTACTGCAAAACTATTTCTATTGGCCGAATCTTCGACAGGATGTTGGGAAGTACATCCGATCATGTACTGCCTGTGCCATTGCCAAACCGACCATTAAGAAGCAAGGCCTCTATACCCCGTTGCCTACCCCTAGTCGACCTTGGGAATCCATCTCCATGGATTACATGTCAGGCCTTCCTTCCACTAAGCATGGAAATGACTGTGTTTTTGTGGTCGTCGACAGGTTCTCAAAGATGGCCATTATGATGGCCTGCAAGAAGAATATCACAGCAGAAGCCACTGCTAAACTCTTCTTTGAACGAGTGTGGGTGCACTTTGGGATCCCACAGTCTATCATCTCAGATCGGGACAGTCGGTTTCTCAGCACCTTTTGGTCCAGTCTCTGGTCAATGCTGGACACCAAACTCACGAAGTCCACAGCCTTCCATCCTCAAACTGATGGCCAGACAGAGGTTGTCAATAGGATGATTGTGCACATTCTGCGCATGTATAACTCAAAGCATCCACGCACATGGGACGAGAGCCTCCCCTACGTTCAGCACAGCTACAACCGAGCTCTTCACAGCTCCACTGGCCATAGCCCTTTTCAGGTGGGTTTGGGATTCCAGCCACTATGCCCCATTGATGTGGCCATGCCACTTGCAGCTACTCACATGAATTCAGCTCATGTCCAGTCCGAAACAGATAAGGCCACCAGCTTCATTGAGCGCATCCAACATATTCGCCAGCAGGTCCATGACATTCTTGAGAAATCAAATGCCAAGTACAAGCAGCGACATGATCAACATCGGGTGCCACACAAGTTTCAGGTGGGCGACAAAGTATGGTTGCATTTGCAAAAGGAACGCCTTACTGGAGCCTATCATAAATTGAGACCACTCCGATATGGTCCTTACACCATTACTAAGGCTATGGGAGACAATGCATTTGAGCTCAGCATTCCCCCATTCCTTGGCCTGCACCCAGTATTCAATGTGGACCGCCTTCGGCCATACTTTCCACCATTGCTAGACACATCCGACATTGCAAAACAGCTCAAACCCACAGAATTAAATCCAGATTGCATGGAACAAGCTGCAACTGATCGGATCATGGACACACAGATCAAGAACACTCGCCAACAGAATATCCAACTGTATCGAGTTGTCAAAGCGGGCCAACTCCTTCAGCAGGGCAAGTGGCTCACCAGGGAACAAGTTCAGCAGAAGTTTCCTCATCTCATGGAGGAGCTCAACACAATGGGGACCATTGCTTCCTAAGGGGGGAGGAATGATCCAGGTGGATATTGGTGGCCACCTGCCAAGTCCACCTGGACCCCCACCATTGTCTTTCTCAGCATTTTCAGTTTCCTTAATTGTAGCACAACTTACTATTTTTAGCAGTTTTTCGGGTCCTGAACTTCCGGAGCCGTTTTGAGGCCCTAAACGACGTTTTTTGGGGAATCCGGGAGCAACACAAGTCCATGGAATGGACTAGTGTTGCCCGTTCCAACAATGATAGTGCTCGGATAGATCTTTCTAATGAGCTATTGTACGCGTCAAACGGAGATCATATGCCAAAGTTACGACCCCGGGAAGTTGATGTACCAACTTACCCCCAAACGGGGCCCACAGTTTGGCGTTTCATCTCCTAGGGTTAGGTTTTGGAATGTTAAGGGTTTTTCCATTGTTTCTCAACAATAAATAGGCCTTCGAGCCTCATTGTAACACAGTTCAGAGGCATGTAGCCATCACATCTCTTCTCAGAGATAAGCTACCATCGCCCTAGCTAGTTTATTTCCATTTCTGTCTGTAAGCATATTTCAGTATTTTCCATTAATGAAATGAAGTATTATTTCCGCTGCATCTTTGTGTATATGGTTATCTCTGTAATTTGTTGCGTTCCTGTTTAAATCCGGATCAGGGCTTTGCTTCTTTAGTTTTTTCTGGGTATAGCATTAACTTGGAATTCGATGTTGTCACATATAATGATTTAGGTGAGGGAAATCACGTGAAAACAGGGGACTAAAATCAGGTCAATTACAGGAATGACAAATTGATTGGGTGGGTTATGGGCTTTGATAAAGAAGGGAGAAAATTGAAAATTCTACTTTAATCTATGGAACCAAAACCGAAAAATAAATCATGAATATAAATTTCCATAACTGAAGAATAAATCAGAGTATAAAATAAATACAAAAAACAAACCTGTCACTAATGGTTACATCTCCCTGGTTTCCTCCTCTCCACTGTAAATACTTCCATGGATGGCATCGAACAACAATGTCTTTCATTTCATTCGCCATGCATCCTTCTCGCTGATCCTGTTCAACAAATTCAGGTTTAACCATGCATCCTTTTCGCTGATCTCTTCATCAAATTCAGATTTAACTAATATCAAAAGCATAAGCATATAGACAAAACAAAAAGACCCACACGAACCAGAAAAACCCACAGTCACGGTGACATAGACATCGACAACAGGAAGAACTTCCATTGCAAATACAATGAAATTCCCAACGCAAGAGAAACAAATTTTACTGCAAATATAATGAAATTCCTTACAATTTTAAATGATGAGACAACTCTGCTCTTCATTCATCCCTTCCTGCTGCTCTTCTTGATCCATATCCTGTTAGAAAACTTAAACAACAATTCTACATGCGGAAAGAACTGAAAAGAATCACTGAATCTTAATGCCCAGGGATACGAGTTACCTCCAGCCATTGCTGCCTAAAATTATGGAATTTAAACTGCAGTCTTTCCTTAACTTATGGAAACCAACTGCAGTAGTTTCCTTAAGTTAAGGAAATCAACTACAACTAATAAATTTATTGTTAGGAGCTACTGAAGTGGTCCATTACTCCCATCTGGAGTTCTCTGCCTTGATCTATGGGACATCTGACACATAGCTATCAAAAGCTTGATGGAAGCTTAGCTATAAATTCATATGTTTGGTCCCCAAGCTCTGCTATCTCAGCTAGATGGTGTAAAACTGAAGGGGATTGAGATATGAGCTTGGGGACCAAACAGATGAATTTATAGCTAAGCTTCCATCAAGCTTCTGATAGCTATGTGTTAGATGTCCCATAGATCAAGGCAGAGAACTCCAGATGGGAGTAATGGACCACTTCAGTAGCTCCTAACAATAAATTTATTAGCTGTAGTTGATTTCCTTAACTTAAGGAAACTACTGCAGTTGGTTTCCATAAGTTAAGGAAAGACTGCAGTTTAAATTCCATAATTTTAGGCAGCAATTTTGCATAAACTAATGGAGCTTAACATTCTCCCACTTGGTCCATACTTCCAAACTTAATGTCTCAACTTAAAAACCATTGATAATCTGTATTAAGTAATAGATACATGAATCATGGCGATAAGTCCTCTAATGACGAGTATTATCTTCCATGTATTACTATGTATTTATTCTTATTATAATTTATGTGGCAACAATTTCTTAATGAATAAACCCTATGTCTATTCTTGGTCCTTCTTAAATGAATTTTCTCAAATCAACTTAAGGTGCACATAAATATGAGAAAAAACATCACAATAATTAAGAATTTCATTAACATTGTCCATACAATGAAAAACTGCATAATGGAACCAAGTCCCATATTCAATACATGATCCTTGAATTTAAACGGTGGCATGCCCTTAGTCAAAGGATCAGTGATCATTAACTCAGTGCTGACATGCTCAATGACCACTTTCTTTTCTTTAACACGTTCCCTTATAGCTAAATACTTAATGTCGATGTGTTTATTTCAACTCCCACTTTTTTAGCCATAAAACCAGCAGCTGAATTATCACAATATATTCTCAATGGCTTAGAGATAGAATCCATAATTCTAAGCCCAGAAATGAAATTCTTAAGCCATACACCATGTAAAGCAGCCTCAAATAGGATATACATAAGCATGTAGTCTTTGGTCCCTTGAAGGTACCTCATTACTTTCTTTGCAGCTCTCCTGTGGTCTAAACCTGGATCACTCTGACATCGTCCCAACATTCCCAATGGGAGCTACACTTCGTGAACAATCCTTCATCCGAAATCTCTCTAAAATTTTATTAATATAGGTTTCCTGTGACAGACCCAAGATGCCTCGAAATCTGTCTCTATGGATCTTAATGCCAATGACATAAGATGCCTCACCCATATCCTTCATATCAAAACTTTTAGAGAGGAATTGTCTCACCTCATGTAGCAAACCCTTATCATTGGTTGCTAGCAAAAGGTCATCCACATATAAAACAAGAAAACAAATTTTACTCCCACTAACCTTCAGGTATATACATTGATCCATAATGTTTTCTACAAAACCAAAAGAAGAAATTACATTATGGAATTTCAAATACCATTGGCGGGATGCTTGTTTTAAACCATATAATGACTTCTTGAGCTTGCAAACCAATTGCTCACCATGACTAGCGGGGAAACAATGAAGATGTGTTATTAATGAAGAAGTGTTGTCAATCATTAATGATGAAGTGTTATTAATGAAGAAGTGTTAATAACCATCATCCTTTAGTGCCAGTGTGAACATGCATTGAATCATATGTGACATTGTTTTGTAAATTAATGCAGTAAAGACCATTAGACAAAATACCATTCCCAACATAATCAGATTTATAGAATAGACTGAAAAATTCTTTTCTGAAAAGTTTAAGGAATATCCAAAAGGTACAAGCCTTGAAACTAAGATCAAGTTTCTAGAAAAACTTGGAACATAAAAGGTCTTTTCTAACTTCAAAACAAAACCACTACTTAAAGCTAAATAACATGTTCCTATAGCTTCCACATGCGAGCCCATCTTGTTTCCTGATAAGATGCTTTGCTCACTTCCCACTGGCTTCCTTAGGTTCTGCAAACCCTTTGTCTGCAAGCCATTTCTGATATTTGGCGCATTCCTTCTTCATGTGTCCCTTCTTCTTACAGAAAAAACACTTGGAAACCTTCTTGATATCGGCTTGGGGAGGTACTTTACCTTTCCCTTTCCGATCGGCTTGAGATTTGCCCCTTCCACGCGTTGCCAGCATTGCACTCTCTCCCAGTTCCATCACCAGTCTCTCTTCCTCTTGAACACACATGGTCATGAGTTCATTAATTGACCATTTATCCTTATGTGTGTTGTATGAGATTTTGAAAGGTCCATATTGATGCGGAAGGGTGTTCAGGATGTAGTGCACTAGGAAGGACTCCGATATTTCAACCTCGAGTTTCTTCAATTGAGCCACAGTGTCCCTCATCTGCATGATGTGCTCGCGCACACCTTTCACACTGGTGAGCCTCAGGGATGAGAACTTCATGATTAGGGTGCTTGCTAGTGCCTTGTCTGAAGAGACGAATTGTTCATCAATGGCCTTCAACAAGTCTCGGACCTTGTCATGCTGATCAACGGAACCTCGAATACCAGCTGAAATTTTAGTCTTAATGAACATCATGCTTAGACGATTGGATCGCTCCCATCGTTCATAAAGCGCGACGTCCGCTGCAGTGCTGGTATTAGTGAGTGCCGATGGTTCATCTTTCCTGATAGCATAATCTATGTCCATCCACCCTAAATGAAGGAGAATCCTCTCCTTCCAAATCTTGTAGTTATCTCCTTTAAGTTCGGGAATGTCACAACGAATTTCAGAGAAATTTGCAGGGTGTACTGCTGCATCAAAATAAAGGATCACATGCTTATGTTAAAATTGAGGCTTAATAACTTTCATGTTTTACCAATGTAAATCATGCAAAAAAAGAATTGAATCAAATGACATGAAAATTGCCTGTGGGCTAAATTTTCAATTCAAACAGACTCAATAAAACTTTATGAACTTTCATGTTTTACCAATGTAAATCATGCAAAAAATAATTGAATCAAATGACATGAAAATCGCCTGTGGGCTAAATTTTCAATTCAAACAGACTCAATAAAACTTTATGAACTTTCATGTTTTACCAATGTAAAACATGCTAAAAATAATTGAATCAAATGACATGAAAATTGCCTGTGGGCTAAATTTTCAATTCAAACGGACTCAATAAAACTTTATGAACTTTCATGTTTTACCAATGTAAAACATGCTAAAAAGAATTGAATCAAATGACATGAAAATTGCCTGTGGGCTAAATTTTCAATTCAAACAGATTCAATAAAACTTTATGATAATGCTAAAAAGAATTGAATCAAATGACATGAAAATTGCCTGTGGGCTAAATTTTCAATTCAAACAGATTCAATAAAACTTTATGATAAAACTTATTAATTCATAACTCCTGTGGGTAGGTTATGAAATTTTATCCTAATTAATCACATAAATATAATAAAAATTCTTGTGGGATAAAATTTATTATATTGAGTGTAATTAATTACAATTTAATGTCTAAATAATCTTTATGTGATCTTGCCAATCAATATATAATTTTATTTAATTAAAGATGTTGTGGCCATTCTTTAATTAATTAAAATTATATGGATCACTAGACATTATTTTGTTGCATAAACAAAACTTAACCAGAGAGAAAAATGATGTTTACTGAAAGGAGTAAGTCAAAATAACTTTTTAATAAACTCCATATAACTGCAATAATTCTCCAGCAAAATTAAAGTTAAGGTTAAAGCAGTCAGCATTACCGCAAATGACTATAAATTGCTTTGCAAGGCTGTTGAATTCAAAATAGAGATTCTCACAATTTAGAGTTATTTTCTTTAAGTAATACTTCAAAGGTCATCCCTATATTCATTTCCCCTAATATTTTTATAAAATGAATACAAAACCTCATATTTAAACTCCAGCCTTAAAACAGAAATCATACAACATGCTAAGTGAAATCATACAACAAATGCAACCACCTAAGTAATTCACCAATCCCATAACACCTTCCATTATGCTTCATCGCAAAACAAAACAAGGACACCTGAAACATATAATAATCGAATGCTAGAATCTTCATAAATTCTTTGATGAGATCTAAAAATAAATCATGAAGATAGCCAAGAACATCAAACTCATGCCATGGAAGGGATGCACTACAACAAGCCCCTTCTATCCATTGTTGGACATGGTTGATGCAATCTTCTTAAGGATACGACAACCCATTAAAAATAAGAAAATCATATTCATTGTCCTCTAGGAACAAAAATTTTAGGCTCGTCCATTGAAAATGTACCCTCTAATAAGCATGAAGGCAAAGTATGAAACATATTTTCAAATCTCGAAAAGGAATCTTTTGTTTACATTTTATAGCTTCCTTGTTATTTCGTAAAGATGAAAATTTTCTGCAACATCAAACTGTATGCCTTGCTTTTCCATACCATTTCTAGCAAATAAAAGGTCATTTCCAACTAAGCATATTCGTTCTTGAAAAGGGAACGATTCAGAGGGTTGCTGGTTAGAGGCGGCCATTCATGTCATGCAATGTATGCACCAGGTAATTAAATTTTGACATAATTATGAAATTTCGATAACACAACAGAGCGTGTCAATAGAACAAACAAATATCAGAATTTAAAATAAATAAATAAAAACATTTATTGATTTTGTTCAACGCATGGTTTATAGTGGAGTATGGTTATAACAAAACCTTATATTATATATATAGTTATAACCAACGTATATGGTGGGAAAAAGTGTAATATGGTTACAAAACCATATTACCAAAACGTATATGAAAACAACCGAATCAGTATTTCTTTTAATTCACAAATAAATTAAAAATCCTAAAATGTTGTGGAAATACTCCATTTGCTATTGCAAAAATTAACAATGTGCCTTTATATTTCAATCTTAAACTTTACGCTTCCCCGGAAATAAAATCGATAGGGCAACATACAATTTGTACTATTAATAACATCTTTAGATTTTGAAGTTTTGTTATCCCAGCTTGCCGTATTTTAGAAACTGTTAAGAGCATAATTTTCTCTTGCGTGGGCTATAAAAATAGCTATACACTTGAATGGAGATAGAATAAACAAAATATAAATCCCGCTTCTGGCTTCAATACACTAACTGGACATCATACACAGATTAAAAACACAAGCACACATAAAAGCTACGCACTTTTTAGTCTCCATAAAACAATATGCAAGAATAGAATGTACAGAAACCCACGGTTGAGGCGTCGAGGGGAAGACGCAGAGTGAGGATATGGAAGCCGAGCCATGGGGTTGAAGGTAAGTATTTGCGGCACTCCATTTTCTCCTAGAATTCTTTACAGATCTTGCGGCCGTGTTATAGTCTCAGAGTGAGCTTTAAACGAGTAAAATAGATGTGCTATTTATTAGACATAAATATTATTTTCCCCAACATGCATTACAAATCAGATTCCAAATATATGCAACAAAAGCTAACTACAGCCAATCGCAGAAAAGAAGATCTGTACGCAAGCTATAGACTCCAAGAAAATCAAAATTATAGGTTCGAATCCAATGGAGACTAGGGTTATAGACCAGAAAAGCCAGCTGAACCGCCTGGAAGAAGAGAATCTCACGTTGAAGGAACGGTTGTTTTAATGGAGCAGGAAATGCAGGCTTTTATAGGGCTTGAAGCCGAGAAGGGAGCGGGGAACATAAGGTTGACCAACGATTTTTGAAATTTCAGTTTCGCATGAAGACAAAGTGAAAAATGAATTCAACAATTTATTTATTTGCGCTTTGTTTGATATAGTATACAAAGGCTACAACAGTAACAACGCTCAGACGTTTTCTTGGCCAACACACAGCAAGGTAGAGGTAAAAGGGCTCTGATACCAACTGTTAGAAAACTTAAACAGCAATTCTACATGCGGAAAGAACTGAAAAGAATCACTGAATCTTAATGCCCAGGGATACGAGTTACCTCCAGCCATTAGTGAAACTGTTGATGCAATTTCCTTCTGAAACACCGCGCTCCAGCTGCACAAGCAAAAGGGAAAGAAGACAAATGATCTGAAGGCACTTCCAAGCTCTGCTATCTCAGCTAGATGGTGTAAAACTGAAGGGGATTGAGATATGAGCTTGGGGACCAAACAGATGAATTTATAGCTAAGCTTCCATCAAGCTTCTGATAGCTATGTGTCAGATGTCCCACAGATCAAGGCAGAGAACTCCAGATGGGAGTAATGGACCACTTCAGTAGCTCCTAACAATAAATTTATTAGCTGTAGTTGATTTCCTTAACTTAAGGAAACTACTGCAGTTGGTTTCCATAAGTTAAGGAAAGACTGCAGTTTAAATTCCATAATTTTAGGCAGCAATTTTGCATAAACTAAAGGAGCTTAACATATCCGAGAAATCGAAATCAAATTCAAATTTAATAATATGTAGTGTTTTCTATCAAAAGCTATAGAGTATAGACACCCAATCCAGAGTAAAACAGAGGAACAGTCATAGGCACACAAACATTGACATACAGAAGAGAAAACACTTCCAAATAGAAGAAGAGGATGTGAACAAAATTCGCTGCAAATACAGATGCAAATAGAAGAAGACGATGTGAACAAAAGAACTTGGAACTAGTCATTCAGAGGCACCTAAAGCATAAAGATTCCCTCCCACCGTTAAAGGAGCCTACCACAACGTCTATAAAAAGAAACTGAGATGCTTTTCATGAAATTGTTGGGTTTTCTTAACGAGAAAGCTCCACGTCATCTATCCACGTTGGTGCAAACCAGTTGGGCGCAGCCTTTCCGCTGTCCTTCATTGGAAAAGCTAAAAGCTAAAAAAGCTAAAAGTTGTCCGTTAGTTCATCATTGGAAAATCTAAAAGCTAAAAAAGCTATCTGATACCAGAGAAAATCCGCTATCCAGCCTTATATAATCTTGGCCTTGGTCTTCATTCACTGCGCCTGCAAATATTTTGTTGCATGTTTCTGCACCTGCAAATATTTTGTTGCTGTCTGTTATCTTGTAAATGTTTCTGCGTTTCTTCATGTTTTCTGTTATAGTGTTTTATTTTCTCTTGTTATCAGATAAGAAGAGAGAAGACGCCTAAGAGGTCACAAATTTACCGGCACTTTGATGCATGAATGAATGTCGCGCTTCACTGGGAGGGATTACTACTTTCATGGCTGTACTCTTTCATAGTTCACCGTCTTTACAGGTATTTCTAAAATTTATCGTTTTCTGGAGTATTCATTGTTTTTCTGGGCAGATTTTCACTGTATTTATTCTGCATCATCTTTTGTTCTGCGTCATCTTTTGGTTAGTATTTATTTATCAGATTTTTTTGGGTAGATTTTAATGTAATTATGCATTTATTTACTTACTATTTTTTTAATCACTAATTTATGTTTCGGCTTTTTGCATCTGACCCTAGTTTTCCTGATTCTCTTAGAAAAAGATAATTGGTAAAAAAACGTCAAATATGGCCATATTTTCGCTCCCGGGAATTACAATTGGCCTGCCAGTATGACTTTTCTGAACCTCTGTGGTTCAAAATATTGTAATTCCTCTGCAATCGAATCAACCTCCAATTGATGTTGAGGTTGACCCTTTGCCTTCTTCTTCCTTTGTTTCTCCCTCCCCTTCTTCCTCTTCGCTTGGTGAAAGTAGTGATGAAAGTAACCATGTGCTCAGAAGAAGAAGAAAGGGAAGGAGAAGAAGAAGAAGAAGTCAATTCAGCAAGGGGGAAACCATGCTTCATCTGGTGAAAATCCACACATTAAGATTTCCAAACCCAGATTTCCATGCATAATTTGTAGAGGAGACCATTTTCATCAAGATTGTCCATGCTTTCCTTAGATTGAGAGAATGGTCCCCCCATTCGCACCACCTGGTGTCATCAACCTCTGGTGATGATGTTGACAGCACACCATCAACTAGTAATAGTGAAGTTCATGGACAGAAAGGAAAGGTCAAAGTTCCATGTAGGTTATGTGAAGGGAACCATACCCTTCACCGTTGTCCCTTTTTGGATGAAGCCAAAAGAGTATTGGATAACCGTCCTACTTCACCGTAGCGACTTCCATCTGGCTACAAGAAACTCTTACCAAGTCTTTTAACAGTTGAAAAACTGGCAATCAACCGTTGGTCGAAACCACCCACTCTGAAAGTGAATCTTATGAGTCTATACCCGACCAAAGTCAACAGGTCGAGGTGACAGTTGACCCAGTTTTAACTTCAGAAAATCATACCATCCCTGAAGAGAATGAGAACGATACAATTCAAATTATTTTTGTTACTTCAGAGTCCAACGAACTTGGGGGAAATCCGCTCGTTCCTTCATAATAGGAGGAAAATCCCCCAATTCTCATAAATCAAGGGGTTAATTTTCTCGTTTATTCGATACCCCCTCAAAGTAGTCTAGTCACTTCCTTTGATTGGAATCGACTATCAAGATCTCGACTTCCTTCTTATGGACCTTTCCAGATCATAGTACAAGTTTACAAAATGATCGTGTCTGGCACTATCATAGGTGAAGGGGCATCAGTGAGTATCCTTTCCTCAACTGCTTGGAAAGCGCTTGGTTTGCCAGCGCTTACGCCTATTACGCAAAATTTGTTAGGATTTAACAAAGGAACTAGTCGACCGTTAGGGATCCTTCCTAAGTTATCGATCACTTTGGGAAGGAAAACCATTCATTTGAACATGATGGTAGTCCCAGGACCGTTAGATTACAATATACTCCTTGGATGTGATTGGAAGTGCCATCCCACACCATTCACTTTTGTCCACTTTGTGGATGAAGCCAAGGATGTTTTTTTTCTAACCACTGATGAAACCATCCTACCATATGAATTTCCCTGTAAGTTAAGTGATTGGTCTGAAACACCACTCACCTTTGTCTAATTGGCAGAGAAAGCCAAGGAAGTGTTTTGTCTAACCACTAACAAAAAAATCCTGCTTAACCACAGTGATTCCCATATGGTTACTGGAGACTCTCCTTTTCTCGATGCCTGGGGGAATGCAAACATTTTTATGTAAGCTAAAAACAACAAATTTCATTTTTTAGCTTTTTAGCTTTTATCTTTAAACTTCTTAGGTTAGGTGATTGGTCTAACACACCATTCACCTTTGTCTGCTCTGCGGACGAAGCAAAGGAATTGTTTTGTCTAAACGCTGCAAAACCATCCTACCTAACCTCAGTAGTTTCTTAGCTTTCTAGTTTTTTTAGCTTTTTAGTTTTGTCGTTTCTAGCTTACATAAAAAGAGAATATGAGCAATGTTTCCGCAAGGTTCAAGCTCATTAAAAAATAAACCCGCTGATGAGCAATGTTTCCACAAGGTTCAAGCTTGTTAAAAAATAAACCCGCTGATGAGTAATGTTTCCGTAAGGTTCAAGCTCGTTAGAAAATAAACCCACCACTGAGCATATGTTAACACAAGGTTCAAGCTCATTAAAAAATAAACCTCCCTTCAATAAACAACCTATGTGATTGCCATGCTATAAGCCTTTTGAGCCTTGGTTGTGTCCTGCCATCACCTCCATCCTTTTGGCTAATCAAACGCTTCCACTTGATTGTTTACCCTTTTTTAGGAACAGCTATGATGAGTGGTTTTGTTAGCCACCCTCTTCACATCACCATGTTTTTAGAAGTTCCAAGCCTACCCAGAACCAATTGCTACCCTAAAACGCCACTCGTTCCTCAAAAACGAGTCTCCTTTAAGCTCTTTTTAGACTCGTTAAATATGAAAAGATTGTCGAGCTATTGGCCCTTCCAGCTCATTAAAGTAAGGGAAAATGCCATCCCTCCTATACATTTTAATATTTTTGGACCTGAGGGATCATCCCACAAAAAGATCGAGCACTTGTCTTTTTCGGCTTGCTAAAGCGATCGAAAATTCATCCCTTTCGTATTATTTTATACTTTTTAGGACTTAAGGGATTATGCTATGAAAAAGGATTGTTGGAGTTTCCTTTTCGAACCCTTTCAAACTATGTAAACATGAAAAGTATTGAGTTATCCTTGTCGTTAAACTCGTTAAAACAATAGTGACAAACTTTTCCACCCAGACAAGAATGAGTTTCACTGTTGCTAGGCTCGCTAAAACATAGTGACAGGTTTGCTGGAAGGGAAAATTATAGAACATGTATATGTTATCCTCCTCAAGCTTGACAAAAATAAAGAGGTATTGGTCAGCAATGACTGGGGAAAAAGGGAATAAATCTTGAAGAACTTTATTGGTAGCAGGTCGCTCTTGAACATGACACTTTCACTCCATCACCCTGATTGAGTTGGGTTGGGTTATTCCATTCACCGACCATTTCACCATTGGTCCTCCATACCATCAATTTTTGGGGTTAACACTACCAATCCATCTAAGTGTCACCGATATGTTCAAGAGAAGTAATTCAGAGAATTCACCATCCGTTAATGCCTCATCCGCTGCAATACCTTCACCCTCCATTTTTTAGGACTGCCATTCCTGAACCTTATATCATCAGATCATTTTCACCTCCAGAAAATCATTTGCTACATTTCGTGTCGTAGATGTGGGATAAATTAAGGCCCTCCTACGATAGGTCACTTCCTATCGACATCATCTCATTATCCAAGAAGTTGACTTAGAAACAACCCTTTCAGTACTTTGAAGCTTGCATGCCTCAATGGCAAGTTTCTCACTTCCGGCGACAGGTTTACATCAATGGCCTTCGACTGAAAGACTTTACGTGGTGTTCGATACCAGATCATATATTCACACCACGTGAATTGTACTGTAGTACCTTGAGGATCATTATCATTATCGGTGATTCCTCTCATGCATGTTAATGACTTAAATCATTGGCTGGTAATCAGGAAATGTCTTTCCATGTTCGACTTCAGGACATCTTTTCACATGGATGAACTTGTACGTCAGGCGAAGATTGAACGAGTTTGAAGACCTTGGATCTAGTTTCATCCATCCGGGCTGCGATATATTTAGGAATATAAAGACATCAAATGTACACAGAAGCTGCACAGATGATCATCCGAGATAAGGGATGATGACTCTACATATAAAGAATCACCAGTCTGCAACTACAGACGATTATTTGTCCTATGTACATGAAAATGAATTTATAAAGTTGAGCATGGGAATGCCTGCCTCAGCTAGATCATGAAAATAATATGATGATGATGTATTGTATTGTATCTTATATAGGTCACCTTCTAGTTCGAATAACTTGGATCCTCATGATAAAGAATTTCACCTAACATCAAAAGGTTTACGACTTCATCCTTTAGGGGGCAACTATTATAGACATATTTGGGCACTGCAACCCCAATCTTATATGTCGATAAACCAAGGGCTCTTTAACCCCTAAAAGTGTTGTTTCATACCCTAAAGGATCATAGTCAACTGATTACATCATTCTCCAGAAGTTCCACTTGAAAAACCACTCAGAACTGGCCAAAATTGGACCATACTGACTGCTCCACTATCAGGGTGCGATGAGCGAGAATGGACAAATGTCTGAGACAGTTTGCTAAGTGGATGCTCATGGAATCTTCTAGAAACTTCTCCTAGGACACTTGCCTCTCTGAATTTGCCTAGGGATGAGTAAGAGATCCAAGAAATATCCAAGTGGAACTAAGAACTACAAGTGGAATGACATTAATCAAAAACCGAGAGATGACTCACACCTTTGCAAACATCTATAAATGGATCCCTCATCTGAGAGATCTGGAGGTTGGAATTTTGTAATTTGTAAGGAAGTGCTGATAGTTTGTCTTTGAGAAGAATCATTGCATTGTTGGGTGATCTTGCTTTTCATGAGGTGAAGAGGGCTTTGATGCTGGGAGGATGATGTTGGATCAGACAACTGGGTTGTAATTATCCCTTCTATTTTAATAAAGTTCTTTGAGTTTTCCTCCATATAATCGTGTACTTGTGAATCTTGTTATTTGTGAATGCCATTGTATGTTCAATGTACTTCTGATTTTGCATTGTTTATGATATAATAGACCGAGATGCTTTGATGGTGTTTTGTTACTTTGTTTGTACAGGTATTCTCTAAACAGGACAAGTAGGAGAGGACTTGCAAGCTCTATCAAGGGGGAGAGAAATCAAGCAAGGAGTCAAGCGGAAGATCCAGGTTGGTCCTTTTTCTTCTCTCTTATCTATCATACATAGAGGAAATCACAAATTTCTTTGATTGTTTGTTTCTAAGATAGCTGCCAATCTTAGTGGGACTAGCAGATCGAAAAGACACTAGTTTTCCCGGAAACACATAGTTCCCCCATGGTTCAAGCTCGTTAAAAAATGAACCCACCTTCAGTAATTAACCTTTTTGACTGCCATTCTATCAGCCTTTTGAGCCTTGCTTGTGTACCTCTCCACCTCCATTCTTTTGGCCGATCATATGCTTCCACTTGGTTGTTTACCATTTTTGAGGAACATCTGTGATGAGTGGTCCTATTAGCCAACCTCTTCACAGAAATCACCATGTTTTGAGAAGTTCCAAGATTACCCAGAACCAGTTGCTACCCCAAACACCACTCGTTCCTCAAAATCAAGTCTCCTTTAAACCCTTTTCAGACTCATTAAATATGAAAAGATTGCCAAGAAATTGACCATTCCCACTCGTTAAAGTGATTGGAAGTGTCATCCCTCTTGTATATTTTAATCTTTTTCGGACCTGAGGGATTATCTCACGAAAAATTTCAAGCGCTTGTCTTTTTCGGCTCGCTAAAGTGATCTAAAATTCATCCCTTTTGTATTATTTTATCCTTTCTCGGACTTAAGGGATTATTCTACAAAAAAGAACTTCTGGAGTTTTCTTTTCATCCCTTTTCAAACTCTCTAAACATGAAAAGGACCGAGTTATCCTTGTCATTAAACTCATTAAAACAATAGCGACAAACTTGTCCATTATAAACAAGACTAAGTTCCATTGTTGCTAGACTCGTTAAAACATAGCCACAGGTTTGCCTGAAGGGAAAATTATACAACAAGCATATGTTATCCTCCTCAAGCTTGACAAAAATAAAGAGGTACTAGTTAGCAATGACTGGGGAAAAAGGGAAGAAACTTGAAGAAATTTATGGTAGCAGGTCGCTCTTGAACATGACACTTTCACTCCATCACCATTATTGAGTCGGGTTGGGTTATTTCGTTCACTGGTCATCTAACCATTGGTCTTCCACACCATCCATCTTTCACGGTTAACGCTACCAATCCATCTCAATGTCACAAACATGTTCAAGAGAAGTCATTCAGTTGAGAAACCACAATCCAGTTAATGCCTCATCCATTGCAATACCTCCAACCTTCATCTTTTCATGAGCGCCATTCCTGAACCTTGTGTCGTCAGATCGTTTTCACCTCCAGAAATCATTTGCTTGATTTCGTGTCATAGATGTCAAATACATCAAGGCCCTCCTATGACAAGTCACTTCTTGTCAACATCAGCTCTTTATCCAAGAAGTTGACATAGAAACACCCCTTTTAGTGTTTTGAAGCTTGCATGCCTCAATGACAAGTTTCTCACTTCCGGCAACAGGTTGACATCAGTGGCCTTCGACCGAAAGATTTTGCGTGGTGTTTGACATCGGATCATAAATTCACACCACGTGAATTGTACTACAGTACCTTGAGGGTCATTATCATTATCCATGATTCCTCTCGCCTGTTAACAACTCACATTATTGGCTGGTAATCAGGCGATATCTTTCCATGTTTGACATTAGAACATCTCTTCACATGGATTGACTTGTACATCGAGCAAACATTGAATGAGTTTGAAGACCCCAGATCTAGTTTCATCCATCCAGGTTGCGATATATTCAGGGATATAAAGACATCAAATGTACCAAGAAGCTGCACAGACGGTCATCCGAACCAAGGATGATGACTCTACATCTCAAGAATCATCACACGACTATTTTATCTATGTACATGAAATGAATTTATAACGTTGAGCATGGTTATGCCCGCCTCATCTAGATCATGAAAAACTATATTATGATGATGTATTGTGTTGTATCTTATACAGGTCACCTTCTAGTTCGAAACCTCGGATCCTCATGATAAAGCATTTCACCCGACATCAAGATTTACAACTTCATACTTTAGGGGGCAGCTGTTATAGACATATTTGGGCACTTCAACCCCAATCTTATATGTTGATAAACTAGGAATCATCAACCCCAAAAAGAGTTGTTTCACACCCTAAAGGAACATGGCCATCTGATTACATCATTTCCCAAAAGTTCCACTTGAAAAACAATCTAGAAATGGCCCAAACCGAACCATACTGACTGCTACACTAGCCAGGTGTGATCCATATTGAGTGGTACACTGCTCAGGTGAGATGCATACTGATTAGGCCTTCTGCAGGGTGCGATGGGTGAGGATGGACAACTGACCGAGACAGTTTGCTAAGTGGATACTCCTGGAATCTTCTAGAAACTTCTCTTATGACACTTGCCTATCTGAACTCACCCAGTGATGAGTAAGAGATTCAAGAAATCTCCAAGTGGAACCAAATGCAACAAGTGAAATGACACTAATCAAAACCCTAGAGATGACTCACACCCTTGCACACATCTATAAATGGATCACTCATCTAAGAGATCCAGAGGCTAGAATATCATGAATTGCAAGGAAGTGCTGATAGTTTGTATTTGAGATAAGAGCATTGTGTTGTTGGTGTGATATTGCTATTTCATGTGGTGAAGAGGGATTGATGTTGGGAGGATAATGTTGGATCAGACAACTGGGTTGTAATTCTCCCTTCTATTTAATAAAGTTCTAGTTTTCTTCCATATAATTGTGCACTCGTGAATGCTATTATTTGTGAATGCCATTGTATGTTCATTATATATTTGATTTTGTAGTGTTTATGTTACAATAGATCAAGATGCTTTGATGGTTCTTTGCTATTGTATTTCTACAGGTACTCTTCAAGCGGGATAAGTACGAAGAGGAGTTGCAAGCTCTGTCAAGGGGGAGAAAGATCGAACAAAGGATTAAGCGGAAGTTGCAGGTTGGTCCACTCATCTTTCCCTTATCTATTGTGCATAGAAGAAATCGTGAATTGCTTTAAACTGTTGTTTCTAGGGTAGTTGCCAAACCTAGAGGGCTAGTCGATCGAAAAGACACTAGTTTTCCCAGAAACACTTCTCTCTCTCTCCCCCATATCACTCTCTCCCTCTCCCTCTCCCTATCTTTGTCCCTTCCTCTCTCTCTCTCTCTATCCATCTATCTCTCCCTATTTATACCTCTTCCTTTCTCTCACACTCTCCATCCATATCTCTTTCTCTTTCTCTTTATATCTCTCTATCTCCGACTCCCTCCCACCCTCAATCTACATCACACTCTCTCCCTCTCTCTCTCTCTCATCCCAACACTTTCCCTCTACCTATCACTCTCCCACTCTCTCCTTACTCTGAATGTCACCCTTGATTCCCCTTGATTCCCCTCTTACCTCTTCCCCCTCTCTCTCACCCTCTCCCTCACTCCCTCTTTCTCCATCTCTCTTCCCACCTCTCTCTCTCCATATCTCTCTCTCCCACTCTATCTTTTCATTATTTCTCCCTCTCTCCCTCTCCATATATATCTCTCTCTCTCCATCCCACCCTCCGTCCCTCCCTATCTCTATCTCTCCCACTCTCTCTCCACCCTCTCCTTTCCCATATCCCTCTCTCCCTCTCCCTTCATTTTCTACCTCTACCTCTTTCCCTCATTATTCCTCTCTCTCCCCCTCTCTAGGTCTCCCTCTCTCTCTCTCTCTCTCTCTCTCTCTCTCTCTCTCCCCATTTCCTTTCCTCCCTTACCATCACTCTATCTCTCTCTTTATTTTCATCTCTCTCCCCCTTTTCCTCTCCCACTTCCTCCCACCTTCTCCCCTCTTACTCACTTCCTCCCACCCTTTCCCCACTTACTCACTCCCTCCCTCCCTCTCTCTCCCTATATTTGTATCTATTTTCCCCTCCCTCATCTCTTCCTCTACTTTTCTCCCCCTCACACCTCGTTAGCTCTCTACCCCACCCTCTCTCTCTCCATCACCCTCTCCTTCTCCCTCTCCCTCTCTTTGTATCTCCTCTCTCTCCCCACCATGACTTTCCCCCATCCTTCACTTCTACTTCCTCTCTCTCTACCCCTTTCCCTCTCTCGAACTATCCCTCTCCCTCACTAGAGCTCTTTGTCTCGTTCGCCCTCTCCCTCCTACCCTTCTTCTCCCTCTCTCTTTCTCCCAGTCTTTGTATTCCTCTCCATATCCCATTGGATCCCATCCTCCCACCATATTCCTCCCTCACTTCCTCCATATCTCCCTCCCTCTCTATCTATCCATATCTCTACCTATCCCTCTCCCTTTCTTTGTGTCTTACTCTATCTCTCCCCTCCCTTGCTTCCTCTCCCCTCTTTGCTCTTGCTTCATCTCTCCCTATCCCCATTTCACTCTACACTACTCTCATTCTCTCTCTATCTTGCTCACTTTCCTTGTCTCCCTCCTTCCCATGATCTCTCACTCCGTCCCTCTCCTTGTCCCTTTTCCTCTCCTAGTCCTTATTCATCCCACCCTCACCACCTCTTCATCCATCCATTTCTCTTCTCCCTCTCTTTGTCCATTACTCTACCTCTCCCTCTTTTTCTTTCCCTCTCCCTCACTCCCTCTCTCTATTCTACCTCTCCTCCCCTCTCCCTCTATTTATCTACCCTATCGTTCTCTCTCTCTCTCTCATCCTCCATCTCCATATCTCTCCCCACCTATATCTCGCTCTTTCTCCTCCCTCCCTACCTATCCCTCCATACCTTCTACTCCTTCCCTTGCTCTCTCACCGTTTCTACCTCTCCCTCTTCCTATCCCACTCTCTCTACTCTTCTCCCACCTACCATCCCCCTCCCTCTCCCTCTCCCTCTCCTAGTCCATCTCCCTTCTCTATCTCTCTACCTCCCTACATCCATCTCCATCTCCCTCCCCGCATTTTCCTCTTTCTCTATTGCCAACTTCTTCTCTCGCTTTAAGTATCTATCTTTTTATCTCCCTCATCCTCTCTCTCACTTTCCCTGTACCTCCCTCCCTCTATCTCCCTCTCATCTTATCCTTCCCTCTATCTTTACCTCTCACTCATTGTCCCTCTCAATCTCACCTCCTCCTCTCTCTCCTTCTCTCACTCTCTCTCCATTCCTCGTTTTATATCCCTAAACAATTATGTGCCAGGGAATAAGTTCCTAGGCATCAATATGGTAGGTTACATTATGAAATATAATTTTTCAAAGTGAAATTATTTTGAAATTGTTGAAAATTCAACAAGATGATGGAGCTTAGTGAAAAGAAGTCGCCTTCACTAAGTGGGCCCGCAAGCTATTTTTGGCGCAAAGTCTATTTTTAGACTATGTCTATTTTTAGACATATGGATCATGGTCTATGAGTTGCAGGATGCTATTTGTGGATGATTGGTCATGTTGGTAAAAATAGATGGACCTCTATTTTTAGACATATGGGTGGAGTCTATTTTTAGACTGCCAGGCTAAAAATAGAACAGTCGAATATTATTAGCTCTTAATAATATTTTGACTATAAACATTATCTTATCCTCTTGGAGCACTTCAGTTCGAGCTACGGATGTGGAACATGCAACTGCCAGAAGGAAATACGCTTTTCTTATGGGTTAGTTGAGCTATTGCATGATGGAATTCAGTTAGAACTCAAGTGATTGAGTTTGGTGGAGTTGTGTTCAGTTTGACTTGGTTGAGCTAGTTGTATTTAGTCAAACTGCAAATACACTAGTGATGAGTGATGTGAATTAATTATTAATTAATTCACTAATTATTAATTCATAAAGCAACTAAAGAATACATCAGTTAACTCAGTGCATGGACAGTTCAGTGGAGACAGGTGTTAGAGGTGGAGACTACTATCAATTGTGACTATAGCTGTGCATGAGATTTGCACAATTAGTGATTGAGATTGCCAATGAGGATTGCGCAGTACAAGCCAAGGAAAACAAGCTTAGATCATTCCTATTCTTACTTTGGATTGCGCAGTAGAGGCAGGCAGACGGCGGAGGACATTTGAACCTGTGACTTGATTTAGATCTGGCCTAGTTTGTGTGTAGTAGGTGGAGATAGTACTGAGTACTTGTGAGGAGTATCGTACTATGTATTGTTACATGTTCTCTATCATTATAATATACAGATAGTTGGGGTTTTTCATCTGTATGCTTTCCCTGGTACATATTGTGTTAATGTGCGCATGTGATTGATGTTTCATTGTTTTTAATTCCACAAAATTGATGATCAATGTAGAGGAGGTTATGTATTATGCATGCATTCCATAGATAGTGTATAATCGGGATAATATCTGTGAATAAGTGTTATATTATTCAAATTTATACATGGTATCAAAGCAAAGTTGATCATCAGATCTATTATTCAGAAAGTGATTACATTTTATTTCTTCAGGCAGAGTCTGTAATCAGGCGAGGTAGCCTCTGGATTCATCCTTCTTTTGGAAGGTGAGATATCCAGTAAAATCCCATACATTCAATCTCTGTATGAGAAATACTTTGTTCTCACGAATTTTAGATCAGAAGCAGTTGAGTTTTGAGCTGGTGGAATTTAAATTTGCAGCAATGTTTTCTTGGTGTCAAAGTTGAAATGTCTTTCGGCGGATTGCGATTGGAGTATGCTCTTGAAGGCAGCTCGAATTATATTGCATGGAAAGACAGGATGGAGGCAGTGTTAGATGACAATGGGCTGAAGGATTTCATAGAGGCTAAGGTCCCAAATCCTACTGATGTTGTTCACGTTGAGGCTTGGCAAAAGAAGACAACAAAGTGTCAAAGGATTCTGTTGGAGGGCGTGAAGGATCACATTGTATCCAACCTGCATGGAAAGGATTCTCCATACTTGATGTGGAAAGCGTTGACAGATTTATTCCAAAGCAAGAGTGACAAGAGGAAGTTGGTGCTCAAGGATAAACTTAGAAACATTAAGTGTGAGAAAGGAGACAGTATGCCCAAGTATCTCATGAATTTCACTCAATGCCGAGATGAGCTGGGAAGTGTGGGGGTGACTGTCGATGATGTGGACTCGGTGAGCTTGGCTCTCCTTGGTCTTCTGAAGAGTTGGCATTCCTATCAGGACTCTATCAATGGTCGGGAGAAATCGCCAGGATGGGAGAGACTTTGGTCAGATCTTGTGCAGGAGGAGATCAGGCGGAATACCAAGGACAGATCTTCATCAAAGGCATCTGATGAAGAAAATTGCGCTTTGGCTGCCAAAGCAAAGAAGGGGAAGAACAAGAAAGCATCTCATTCCGATGCGAAAGGCAAGAAGCAGGACATGTCCAAGGTGAAGTGCTTTCATTGTCACCAGCACAGACATTATGCCACAAATTTTCTGCAGAAGAAGAAAAATAAGC
This sequence comes from Pinus tabuliformis, assembly GCA_031772625.1. Classification (NCBI taxonomy): domain Eukaryota; kingdom Viridiplantae; phylum Streptophyta; class Pinopsida; order Pinales; family Pinaceae; genus Pinus; species Pinus tabuliformis. The sequence goes on along the minus strand of CM062808.1, from coordinate 560,022,554 downwards.
AAGTTGCTAGTTCTGCAGCAGGAGAGGCCTTAGCCTCGTAGTTTGAGTTGGATTTTTCATTGATCACATGCTTGGTATCAAGTGTGATGGGATCGGTATGGTTCTTGGACAGTGGTGCAATTTTTCACATGACAGGAGATCGAGATTTGTTTTCTGATCTGGATGAGAAAGATCTTGGAGTGCACATCAAGATGGACGATGATGGTAGATACAATGCAACCAGTATCGGTACAATTTCCTTTGAGACAGAGTTTGGTAAACCCTTCTTATTGAAGGAAGTGATGCATGTTCTAAGATTGAAGAAGAATATTATCTCTGTGGCGATGTTAGAAGACAAGGGATATGATGTTGTTTTCAGCAAAGGAAAGGCTTTCCTGTGCAGTAAGACAACTGGAGAAACCTAGAAGATAGGGGTTCGAGTCAGGAACCTTTATCAATTGCATGTAGATGGTTGCGCAGCAATGGCATGCAAGGCAGAAGGATTGGTGAGCCGAGATGATGGGAAACTGTGGCACAGGAGATTGGGCCACCTTCACCATGGAGCCTTGAAGATATTGCAACAGATTTCTACTGGGCTTCCTAAAGGCACTCTTGCACAGTCAGATCAGTGCAAGGGGTGTACTTTGGGAAAATTTGTGAAAGCCACCTTTCACGAGAAGGATAGTCACGCCACGACGATCCTTGAGAGAATTCACACAGACGTGTGTGGACCTTTCTCAGTACCTTCGACAGCAAAGCATAGGTACTATGTGATCTTTGTTGATGATTTCTATCGAAAGTGTTGGATCTTCTTCATGTAGAAGAAGAGCGAGACATACTCAAAGTTCTGTGAGTTCAAAGCACTGGTCGAGAAGGAATCAGGGAAGAAGGTGAAGGCTCTTAGGAGCAACAATGGTGGTGAATTCATCTTTGGCGAGTTCAAGGAATTCTGCAGCGCAGAAGGGATTCGAAGAGAGCTCATAAATCCCCATAACCCACAGCAAAATGGGGTTGCTGAGTGGAAGAATAGAATGATCGTGGGTGCTGCATGGGCGATGTTGCATGATCAGGGCCTACCCCTTCACTTGTGGGCGGAGGCATGCAATACTGCAGTATATGTGCAGAACCATTGTCATCATAGGATACTTGGCATGAGTACACCCGAGGAGGCTTATTCTAGTAAGAGGCCTGATATTTCCCATTTGAGGATTTTTGGTACTAATGTTTACATGCATGTGACGAAGGATGCCAGGAAGAAGCTGGAGCTGACCGCAGAGGTTGGGATATTTGTGGGGTACACTGATACGCCCCACAACTATCGTGTGTATTTTCCAGACAGTTGCAAGACTGTTGTGCGACAAGATATCAAATTTCAGGAGGAGAAAGCCATGAAGTGTTCGCTTGAGAGGGAGCCACACTTGCATGCAGATGAGGAGCTATTAGTTCCTAAGAATGAGCTTCAGGACGTGGATCAGCCACAAGATGAAGTTCATGGAGTGGAAGAGACCACTCATGCAACACCAACCATCAGAGGATGAAAGCGCACTACAGAAGCTGAGCAACTAGCTCAAGATGCAGAGAAGGTTGTAGGACCACCTACAGGACAGCGCAGACAGAGACAGTCACCTAATCGGTACACTGGATACATGGCTCTTGTGAGAAAATGTGTCGTGACTAAGCCATCCTCTTTCAAGGAAGCTATGGAGGATCCCGCATGGGTAGATGCCATGGTGGAAGAGTCTGATTCAATTGTTAGAAACAGTGCATGGGATATTGTCCCAAGACCAAAGGGGAAATTAGTGGTGGGTTCGAGATGGATCTACAAAGTGAAGCAGGCAGTTGACGGGAGTGTGGAGAAGTACAAGGCAAGATTTATTACCCGAGGCTTCTCATAGATAGAGGGGATCGATTATGAGGAGACCTTTGCACCTGTCGCAAGGTATTCTTCCATACAGATGATTCTTGCTCTCTTAACACAGATGGGATGGCACATTCATCATATGGATGTGAAGACTATGTTCCTCAATGGAGTCATTGAGGAGGAGGTGTACATAGAGTAGCCCGAAGGTTTCGAGATCTTCAGCAGTGAGTCGCATGTGTGCAGGCTCAAGAGAGTGTTGTATGGGTTGAAACAAGCACCACGTGCTTGGTACACACGGATAGACTGTTATTTCACCGGACTTAGATTCTCCAAGAGTGAGGCGGATCCTAACCTATACTAGATTGTGGTGGAGGGTAAGTTGCTTATCATTGTACTTTATGTAGATGATTTGATTTTGACAGGAGATGAGCTGTTGATACTTTAATGTAAGGAGGATCTTTCTAGAGAGTTTGAGATGAAGGACTTGGGCCTCCTTCATTATTTCCTAGGAATGGAAATTTGGCAGCACAGTGATGGACTATTTGTTTCTCAGGGTAAGTATGCTCGGGAGATACTGGAGAAGTTCAACATGCATGGCTGTAAGCCTGTTGATACTCCTCTTCCTGGAGGTTGGAGGAAGGAGGATGCTACTTCAGCAGAGGTAGTGGATGCCACTGTTTATCGATAGTTGGTGGGGTCGCTTATGTATCTAGTCAATACACGACCCGATATATGCTATGCTGTTAACCAGCTTTCACAAGCTATGGTTAAGCCAACCAAGCTCTTCTGGAAGGCAGGCAAGCATGTATTGTGTTATCTCAGAGGCACATCGGGATATGGATTGTGGTACAGACAGGAGGATGAGGTGAAGCTATGTGGCTTCACGGATGCAGATTGGACAGGGAGCCCAACGGACAGAAAGAGCACATCTTGAGGGATCTTCAGTATCGGGTCGACAACAGTTTCTTGGTACAACAGGAAGAAGAGATCTGTGGCACTCAGTTCAGCAAAGGCCGAGTATATGGCAGCAAGTTTGGCTCCATGCGAGGCTATATGGATGAGGAAGATCCTGGTCAGGTTGTTCGGGTCACACTTGGAGCCTACAGTGATTTATTGTGATAACCAAAGTTGCATTAAAATCTTAGCTAATCCAGTATTTCGTGATAGATCCAAGCACATCGACATCAGGTACCATCATATCAGAGATTGTGTGCAGCGGAGAATCATGTTACTTTCATACATTCCCACAGAGGATCAGGATGCTGATATCTTGACGAAGGTGCTCATCGAGAGAAAATTCGAATACCACCGAGGCAGGATAGGGTTTTCTGATAATCCATATCTTGTTGAGAGGGAGTGTTGAAAATGCAACAAGATGATGGAGCTTAGTGAAAAGAAGTCGCCTTCACTAAGTGGGCCCGTAGGCTATTTTTGGCACAAAGTCTATTTATAGACTATGTCTATTTTTAGACATATGGATCATGGTCTATGAGTTGCAGGATGCTATTTATGGATGATTGGTCATGTTGGTAAAAATAGATGGACTTCTATTTTTAGACATATGGGCGGAGTCTATTTTTAGGCTGCCAGGCTAAAAGTAGAACAGTCGAATATTATTAGCTCTTAATAATATTTGGACTATAAACATTATCTTATCCTCTTGGAGCACTTCAGTTCGAGCTACGGATGTGGCACATGCAACTGCCAGAAGGAAATACGCTTTTCTTATGGGTTAGTTGAGCTATTGCATGATGGACTTCAGTTAGAACTCAAGTGATTGAGTTTCGTGGAGTTGATTGAGGAGTTGATGGAGTTGTGTTCAGTTTGACTTGGTTGAACTAGTTGTACTTAGTCTAACTGCAAATACACTAGTGATGAGTGATGTGAATTAATTATTAATTAATTCACTAATTATTAACTCATAAAGCAACTAAAAATACATCAGTTAACTCAGTGCATGGACAGTTCAGTGGAGACAGGTGTCAGAGGTGGAGACTACTATCAGTTGTGACTATAGCTGTGCATGAGATTTGCATAATCAATGATTGAGATTGCCAATGAGGATTGCGCAATACAATCCAAGGAAAACGAGCTTGGATCATTCCTATTCTTACTTTGGATTGGGTAGTAGAGGCAGGCAGATAGCGGAGGAGATTTGAACCTGTGACTTGATTCAGATTTGAGCTAGTTTGTGTGTAGCAGGTGGAGATAGTATTGAGTATTTGTGAGGAGTATTGTACTATGTATTGTTACATGTTCTCTATCATTATAATATACAGATAGTTGGGGGGTTTTCAGCTGTATGCTTTCCCCAGTACATACTATGTTAATGTGCGCATGCAATTGATGTTTCATTGTTTTTAATTCCGCAAAATTGATGATCAACATAGAGGAGGTTATGTATTATGCATGCATTCCATAGATAGTGTATAATCAGGATAATCTCTATGAATAAGTGTTATAGTATTCAAATTTCTATAGAAATATGTCATAACCTCTTGAAACATCATTTTTTGAATCCAACACGATAATATCTAACTTTACAGATAATATTCTTTTAAAAGGATGTTAGAATATATTAATAAAAGAGTTAACTGCTTGGGAAGTTAAGAATCGACGAAATTAAAACATGAAAAATGACCTTAATATTTGAGATTTTAAACAATGATGGATATATTCCTCCAATGCATTAAACCATACTACTTTAATCCATACAAAATTACATGTGTATTCAAAACATACTGAATCTTATACAAATGTGTAGATTTCATAGAAATTTAGGTTGACTTCATTCCAGCGATGGGTTGTATGTTATTTTGGATTGGGTTGTATTTTATTCTGGATGTTATGATTTTCTTATGGATTAAGCTCTGTTCTGTTACCTCCGTCCTCATATACAAATTCTCATAGGGATATGGCATTGTCCACTTAGGTGTAAATTTTATTGAGAAAAAAATATTAAAATTAGGTCATTTTTATTCTTAAAAAATAGCATAAAAAATTTATAGACATTTAAAATTTTGAAAATTATAGTTGTAATGTAAATTTCAAAAAACATTTACTCCATTTAATCAAAACCATATCAAAATTTCCATTATTTTCGCAGCAAATACTCTAAAGTGCTGTAAAATGACATAAAGTCCCTCCCTCTCCCATGTGGCGATTGTGATTCTGTCAATGGGTCGGGTTTCACTGATTGGTGATCACAGGTATCACTGTGTGTTATCAAATGCAGGCACGAGATATCTCCAAAGTGCGGGATCATGTGTAAAAAAGGAAAAAGGCCCCAAGATTGTAGTCCAAAAGCCTTAGCGCATGAGGGCTAAGAACTTGGTCGCAACCCCTAGTCATATGAGGAAAATAGTGAAATGGGGCTATACCAAAGGGGCCCTGAGGGGGCATTAGAACGCACCCATTTCTTAATGTTTCAGTGATAAAGGCCCACACCTAAAATACTTTCGTGTTACATCATAAGTGCATCCCTAGGTAGACCAAGGTGTCTATAATATCTTACAAGGCTTTAAAGGCGTGCGGGGTTGGACGCTATGGCTTTAAGGGAAATAAGTGGTGCATTCAAAAATCGTATGGGCTGATTCAGAAAGGTCCATTGTGACACGTGAACAAGGTACAACCTGTTAACACCCAGGTTGTTCCCTATGACTCCCAAGGGAATACGGCCGGGGTAACCACTAACCAATCTTTGGATCACTGTTTCTAGCCAAACTGTGATCAGAGAGGGCTCTCTCTTTATGATTTGTAACTGTTTATGATAGGGTTTTCGGCTAGCTATTAAGCACAGGTTTTGTTTATGTTTTGGTTGAAGAATTTCTTTCAGATCTCTTGTGATGTAAATTTCAGAGAGTCAAGTATCATTGGGCAATGGAGTCTATAGCAGTAGGTGTCTAGAAACCTTGAGATGAATTAGTGCAACTTGCAGGGCCGTTTGGATACTTCATAGAACAAATTTTGATTTATAACACGAACAGGAAAAACAAGCAGTGAGAGCATTCAAGGATTTTCACTAAATGTTTAAGTATTTTCACCAAACTGGTTATGAGAAATGGATGGATGTCTCAGGGGCAAACTTGAATCCCTGGGAATATCTATCACTGTAAAAGATATAGTTTTAAATTGCAGCAACTAAGAATTACACTTCTTTTACTGTATCTGAAGAAAACATGGATAATAGCTCAGTTTGAGTTCAGGGTAATCAGTGATTAAATCCTGGAACTATTCTTCTACTTTGCTATTAAGTGTAAAATATTTAGACAACAAAAGAGAACAAAAGACTCGAAAACATGTAATACAGAGATTTAAGAAAACTTATTGTTTTATGAAACACTCTGGAATCCTGCAACATTCACCATTCATCACAACGCATCAAATACACCAAGCTTTGGAAATTCCATTCTCCCTTTGTATTACTTCTCTGAAAATCTTACAGCAAGTGAGAGTTCCAAAAGGAAAATAACAACAACCCTTAAGCTTCTGTGAGGGGCCAATATATACTTGCGGTTGTTTACAAAAATATCTGAGTCCTGAGTTATCTCAGACTTAATGTTCTTACCAACTTTGAGATATTATTATCAGAAATTTATTACAGCATTGAATACAAGATAAAGGCGCTTTAATGTTCTGTCAGAAGATATTTTGGCCTTTGGGATCTGCTGAGTCGGTTGAGATACTTTGATTAAATGCTGGAGAACCCAACTTTATGGCTTGTGCGCTGTATGCTGTGTTTGTCACATGTGATTGTGACTGCTGCTGTGGTGAGAGAATAGCTCTGCTGAGTTGGCTCAGCCTCTGCCTCTTCCTTGTAGATTTTATTCATCAAAATTGTGCCTGCGCGTGACTGCTCATGTACTGGAGAAAATTAGCGCTACAGGTTCTGGCCTGACAAAATTATCTGTGTCAAATTCCTCCATACTTCCTGTGTGGGCAATTGATGATTTATGATTGCCCCCATAGTCTCATCTGCCTCAGTATACTTAAAGAAATTCGGTGGTGTATCAAACAGATGATCAATTTCATTCATAATAAAAAACAGATTATCCACCCTATCATACAGATTTTGCCCCGATGCTGGCCCTGTGTCTGCTGAGGTACTGGGCTGTTTTGCAATTTGTGCTACTGCATGGGCATCAATCCTTTTGTTGTAATTTTCTAGGGTGAGCAGTCTTCCTACACTGCTTAAAATGCTGGGGAGGCCCCTGTTCTGTAATGCCAGGAATCTGTCCAGGAATTTGTTGATTTCAGTCTGCATGTCCTGTGTTCTCCTCTCCAGTGTTCCAACTAGGCTTCTTAGTGTCAGGACTCGTTTAACTACTGAGATTGTTTCAGTCCTGTTAGTAATTCCTATGGCAGCTAGTTGAGAGCTAGTTTTGTTATTTAAAACATTGACCATTCTGCTGGCAGCATCTGGCATGTGGCCAAGGCTTGCTCTTGCTCTGTGTATTTCCTTGTTTGCCTTTGTGATGAGTACTATCTGCTCATCCATAGTCTCAATGTACTGCCACTGATTGGTGATGGATCGACCGATGTTACTCCAGAGGACTGCTTTTAGTTCTGCTGTTACCTTCTCTAGTGCAAGCTCCTTTTCTAGTTCAGCTATTCTCTTTTTTAGAGCTTTTATCTCTCTCTCCTTTGTTGCTTCATTCTGCTTGCTTTTGTCAAATTTTTCATTCACCTTGGCCAAAGTCTTCTTGACTTCATCAAGCTCTTTCATTTGGGACTCAAGAACTTGGATCTCAGCTTATAGCTTCTGCATATCCAGACTGGGAGTCTGTCCTGGTGTTGGTGTAGTTGTTGCTGTAGATGGCGCTGTAGTTCCCGTTTGCTGAGGAGGAGGAGTAGTTGTTGGAGGGACTTCCTCAAGATTAATTATCACAGGAGGAGGCTGGGAGGGTTGGCCCTCTTCTCTTTGCTTCATTGCTGTTTGTAGTGCTGCCTTTGCAGCTTCTGATTGTCCTAGCTGGTCTTGAGTCCTAACCAGCTCCTTGTACAGGGATACCAGCAGGTCTGTAGCATCCTTTTCCTGCCTTTGCTGGGCAACCTCGTCTGTTTGTGGGTGGATGGTGGCTGGGAGCTTGACTTTCTTTCTTAAAGCCGCCATGTCTGCATCCCTTATCTTCAGGAGTTCTTGGATACCCTTAACATCTTTAGGATCATGTCCTATTTCTATAATTACCTCTTCCAAGGACTTGATCCTGTTGTCCTTGGCTTGTGATGATGCTCTCTCCAATTCCAGCTGAGAGGCTGTATTATCAAGGCTGCTCTTCAATTTGTAGTTCTCCAATGTCTCACCTGCCAAGGAGGCATACACCATTTCACCAGTTTGTTTATGTAATTCAATCTTATCCATAGGGTGTATGTCTTTGGCCAGAACCTCCATGTTGGTTCTTAGGTAATCCGAGGTAGATTGAGGATGCAGCGTTGTGGGCATGAAGTGACTCATGATCATCTTGCCTTCACTTACATCAAAGGCGGACATGAGTCTTTGCTGATTGGTAGGAGCCAGGTTCAGCAAATGATCGTACAACTGTATTTTAATAGGATCACTCCTCCTCTTAATGTCAATAAATTGCTGTTTGATGCTTGATTGTCCTTCTCTGTGCTGGCTGGAGGAGCTGACCTCTCCTCCTATAGCTCTATCATGTTCATGTTGAAATGAACTGGCTGAAACATCTCCACTGGGTGGGCCCATGCCCATTGCTTGCCTCACTGCTATGTCATCCTCTTGGGAGTCATTTAGTCTTTGTCTTTTCTCTCCCCGATTAATGGATGAAGTCAGGGGAGTCTCTCTATCCCTTTTCTTGGTTAAGTCCTCCTTTTGTGGGGTTTGGAGGACCGAGGTATCAACAGTAGTTTCTGCTCTAGGAGGCACCACTGTCTGAGCCTGTTGCTCAGTGGAGCTTGGAGGATCAGTCACTTTTTCTTGCTGCAAGGGCTGCTGTTCACTAAACTGTTCCTCTTCTTGTTGCTGCCCAAGTTCCTGCTGCTCCATCTCTTCTTGCTGCTGTAGCAATGTGTCCACTTGTTCTTTTGTCAATGGAGGTGGCTGCTCCACCTGCTTCCCTTTATCCCTGCTTGCTGTCTGTGGTGTTTTCTCGGCAGTTTGCTACTGTGCTGTTGATGATGTAGCAGCTGCTCCAAGTTGCTTTTTGTAGGAGAGGGGCACCTGTCCACAAGTTTCCAAGTCAGCTTCCTTTTGCATATTTCTAGTCTCTCTCTCAAGTAACTCTTCATTAGTTATTTCCTCCTCTAGGGTACCTTCTTCCCAATTTGATGCATTGGCATACTGTTCAATCTCGGGTTGTCTCTTATGTGCATAGCTACCCAATTTGTATCTAATCCTCCTGAGGGAGATAGCATGATTGGGGTCATAGGGTATCCATTCAAAGCTGGTTTGCAGTCTGAGGCCTTCCAGGATAGTGTTTGCCTCTTTCCATCCCTCTTCTTTCTTGTTATATAGGAAAGGACCCAGCTGGTTCCTTACCTTCAACTGTGACTTCTTGTTGTTGCTCTGAAAATGAAGATAGTCTGAGTTCCCAAACTGTCTGAAATATTCCAAGGCAAAAAGCCTCATGGGGACATACCTTGGCAACCTAAATGGGTTCAACTCACAGCCATATATCCTGATGACTGTGTGGTTTTGGTAGAAGTACCAATTACCAATGCTGTAGGACTTATTCAAATGGAGAATTCTCCTCATGTCATCAGTTAGTCTAGGAGGAGGAGTACCATGCAATACTGTCATGACTGGATAGATGAATAAGTCAATGAACTCAGTGTATGTGTAAGGTGATACAGAGGTATGATGAAAAACAGAAGTCCAGAACACAACTGACCTTGGAATTCCCTGGGCATTGAGTGGCTTCAAAGGAACAGAGAAGGTGGCTGGCTGATAGAACAAGAATAGATGGTATATATATGAAGTATACCTGAATAGTCTTTCCCTCTTCAAGTTCATAAACTGCTCATGGATTTTATCTGCAATGTAGGTTGCATAGTCATAATGTACAGCTGGGGGTTTACCAGGAGAGAATATAGACAGCATTGCCATTAGGCTATCATCCACATCCTCTATCCCCCTGAATCCTAGGACATAACTGATTAAATCCACTAACATCCTGCCCAATTCATTCAAATAGTGATACCCAATAGGAGGGGTTCTGACTGATTCAGAGCCTGGTCTTACAAACAACTGATTGATTTTAATGATTTGGTCATTTGACAGCTTGGTCCCTTTGTTTATCAAATTCTGCATAAAGAGGGGAGTCAATTGCTTGGCAGTTTGGAAGTGCAGCATTCCATTTATACTCTCTGGGGTAATCTGGAACAGGATTGAGCCTGTGGGGCTGATGACAGCTCTTTGGCTTGGATCATAGCATTCCTGGCAGCTGTATATCAGTTCTGGCATAGGATTTACTTGGGGAAGGTTATAGATGGGCAAATTTGAATCCCATATTCCCAAGATGTCTGCCCCACTCATGTGCTGGGCTTTTAACTCATTCATCATCTGGATATTGTATTTGGTTCCCATAGGGAACCAGTCCAGCATTTGGTAATCCATGTCTCCCAGGGCTTTCCATGCTAATTCCTGGTGTGGAGTATTGAGGGGCTTGATATTTAGAGCAATAGGAGTCTCCATAGTTCTTCAAAGTGCAACAATTGTAGGTGAATAGTCAAAATGGAAGCAACACAGAATAGAGGTGATTCTCTGTAAAGACAGTTTGTATTTTGGATACCAGAGGGGAATTTACTCAACAGCAATTGAAATACTGTTTGTTTTTTAGGAGCGGAGCTTCTCTAAGGTCTGACTATGTCCTCTTTTTGCGGGTAAATTGAGACCAACAAGGAATTTTCCGAGAATACGCAGTGAGTATTGTTTTTGGGTGAATTTACCGGAATTATGGCTCGGCTGGTGTTTTTTCGACTTCACAGTGGCAAATGTGGACTTGCAGAGGGAAATGGGCGGTGTAAATGTAGTTTCAAGGTGTCTTAAGCCTTCTGAGCAACTTAAATTTCAATAACAGTCGTATGGAGGGCAGAACAATGGTAAATACCTGTTGATTGACGAACAGAGGTTGCGCAGGTGTGCACGGTTGCTGCTGAGGAGGTCGCCCGGGTTAAATCAACAGGTTGGCGGAAATTTCGAACGTAAACGGTCATGCAGAACGAACAATAGCGACAGTAGTGAAAATAGGAAAAACACGGTTTTTTGGGTAAATATAGACCTTTTTTACCATTTTGGCGCTTTTTAGTGATGACGTCAGCATGACGTCATTGGTGGGTCAAGGTGAGGTGACGTCAGCTGACGTCATCGGGTGACGTGGCGGTAGACTATTGGTCCAAGGGGGTGATGAGGTGGCAGCCATGTCAGCGGCCAGGTGGACGAATAGCGGGAGCGAGTACAGGTGGATGTGACGTAGCGATGCGCTGGCGGAAAACAAGTGGCGGTTAGGACCGTAGCGGTTACGGTTAAGGTTAACCGCTACGGTTTCTCGGGGCGGTTTAGGTACGACGCCGAATGTGTCAGGCCTGGCTCCGAGATACCTTAGCGCTTGACGCGTGGAGAGGCCCTGACGTGACGCAACGTCAGCTTCTCGGGCGGTAAAGGACAGCAGTGGGAGCCGCTCTGATATTGCTGTGGGTCGTCGGATCTTCGGGCCTCGATCCGACGGTGGGCGGAGCAGGAAGATGCTCGGGTTGTATGCGGGCGGAAAACTTTGGGTAGAGGGTTTTCGTTGGTTTTTCACTGTTTTTTCAATGTTTTTTATTTAAAACAAACAATGCGCTAACTCTTTGGAAATGCGCCAGAGGCGGGTTTTAGACTTTGGTAATTTTCGCGAAGGATTTTTTAAAGGAAAAAGGGGTTTTATAAGGTTTTTCCAATGCAAATGGTGGTTTGAGGAGCGGTTTGACTTGCAGCAAGGGGGAATGGGATGGGACAGGTTCACCAAAGTGACCAGATGTCATTTTGGTCCCTTTTGAAGAATATAGGGCTATAATGCCAAGGAGAAGGAGTATTTATAAGATTTGGGGCTTTATACACCATAGTGTTAGTATTATTAGGGGAAAGGGTAAAATAGGGGAGCTATATAGTACAATTAGAGGTTAATATGAATGAAGGGAGCAAATGAAGGGGTTTTTACTGAGTTTATCTGAAATTGACTTGGTTTTGAGAGTAGATCAAAATGAAAAGATCTTAGACAAGAAATGTGGATTCTGAATGAACTAGAACCACCATAAAACCATGATCTCTCTTCATAAATCTCAGCTAAAGAAAGGGAGTGTTAGTAATGGAATAGAGGGGAAGAGGGAGGTTAGTCATGCTCCTTGCTGTAATATGATGGGATTAACCACTTTGTTCATTGATAGATTTTGCTTTGGCAAAACACCTCTTGACATATGTGTAATGATGAAAATACCCTTTCTGCAACCACAACTGCCTACCCAGCTATTTTCCTAGCATTTTTTGTTTCTCCATAGAGGGTGCATTTGGACTTGCAAACCCTTACTTGCCTTTTCTTTTCTTTGGCTTTTTCTTTTTCCTTTCTATCTACTTCTACCCTTATCTCTTCCAAGGTCCCAGATTAAGCTGTTGGGAACCTTTGCTTCTCTACCTAAACTAGTTGTCTGCCAAGATTAAGCAGTTTGGACAGACTTCTTTCTCTATTCTATAACTCAAAATTGAAAGATGGCATGATCCAGATTAGACTGTTGAATCATCCACAAAATTGAAATAAGGTCCTCAATACTTGAAACACTTTACCCACCTCTTGCTTTCTAGGAAATATGGGATCTTTGTGAACTCAAAGCAGAGCATATTTGGCCTTTCTCTTTGCCAATCATGAAATATGAAACCTATTGGTATAGGTATCCAACAGTGGCTCCACATGGGGATGGTTTTTCTTTTGAAAGACCAAGAACAGCAGGTCAGATTGCCTTGTTCTTTAGCTGTTCATACCAATCTTTGAAACTTGCTGCCTCAATGTGTCAAAATGGTGTGTTTCTCTTTTGGAAGACTTCTGATTCTATCAGCCTCTTGCTGGTTGGTGAATCACTTGGGAAAACTACTTTTTACAATCTAAAACAGAAGATAATATGTACATCTGTATATATACAATGAATCCTTAGGTTCCACTCATGGGGAATAGTCAAAGTAGTGCTTCAGCATCCTGCCATTGACAGGACCTTCATCCAAGTCAGTTTCAGTAAGACTTTTGAGGAAATAGGTGTTGTTCCCTTGTACTGCTTGGACAGCAAATGGTCCTTTCCATAAAGAGTCAAACTTTCCATGTTTCCCTTTCTCTTCTCTTCTTGCATCCCACTTTAAAACTTTGTCCCCTACATTGAAATCTTCTGCTTTGGTTCTTCTATCAAAAGCCCTTTTCAGTTTCTCTTGTAGTATCTGCACTCTGCTGAAAACTTGTTCTCTGGTCTGTTGTAAACAAATTATCTGGTTAATCCTTCTTTGCATGTCATTTGGCTCTGCTTGGCTCTCTTGCAGAAGTTTCATAACCCGCACTCCTAGTGATGAAGGAAATCTGGCCTCTAATCCATAGACTAACTCATATGGGCTGGTCCCAATTGATCTTTTAGTTGTTAGTCTGTCTGCCCATAAAGCATTTACTAGTTTCTTATGCCAGTTCTTTTTATTCTCTTCCAGCACTTTCTTTATGATATTTATCAAACTTTTGTTTGATGATTCAGCAAGGCCATTTCCTTGAGGATAGTAAGCTGTAGAATGGCCCAAAGTAATGTGAAATTTATGGCAGAAGTTCACCATCTTCTTGGATCTGAAGGCAGCAGCATTGTCTGTTATTATCTTGTCTGGGCAGCCAAATCTAGCCAGTATATTGTTTTCCAAAAATTGAATGATTACTGAATCATTTGCTTGTCTGCATGGGGCAGCTTCAATCCACTTGGTGAAGTAGTCTGTTGCTGTTAGAATCCATCTGTGTTGCCCTGAAGATGAGGGATGAATTTCCCCAATGAAATCCAAGCCCCATTGTTGAAAAGGTCTCTCTGTTGCAATGGGCTTCAAAGGAAGTGGCAGCAACTGTCTTTTGCCTTCAAACAGTTGGCATTTGTGGCATGAGGCTGTAAATTTCTTAACATCAGAGAACATAGTAGGCCAGTAATAACCAGCCCTCAATATCTTGTCCACAGTGGACTTCCAGTACAAATGTCCACCACAGTCTCCAGCATGGAAATCTTGCATGATATTGTTAGTTTCATTCTCTATTAGACAGTGCAGCAAAATACCTTCATGGTTTTTCCAAAGTAAATTTCCATCTATTACACAAAATTTAGATGTTTTCATTTTTAGGAACCTACTTTTAGTTCTGGACAGTCCTGGGGGAGCACACAGGTTTTGTAACACATAGCAGATGTCAGAGTACCAAGGAGATTGTTCAAAGGCTACATTGATCTTTGGAGTCGCCAGCTCTGTTTCACTGTCCAGTTGGTTGATGTCTAAGGCTTGGAAATTTGCTTCTGTCATTAATTTGGCCAAACCTTGCCCTTTTATTAGCTTTGTGGGTTTTATTTCAATGTCAAATTCTAGTATATTGGCAATCCATTTTCCTCTCCTGCCCTCTAAGTTTTCTTGGGTGAGAATGTCTTTGACAATAGGACTTGGTACATAAGCCACAACATGGGAGTAAAGGATGTAAATCCTAAAGTCTTTAATAGCTTTGATCAAAGCATAGGCTTGTTTTTCCATTATTTGATACTTTAGGGGGGCATCTCTAAGAGCTCTGCTGAAGAAGGCAATAGGTTTCTCATTGCCTTGGTCATCTTTCTGTAATAATACAGCAGCAATAGTATGTTGGGAGGCAAAGGAGAAAATGATAAAGTCTCTGTCAAACTGAGGATTGGTTAACACTGGGGTTTGAGTCAAGGCCAACTTTATACTTTCAAAGGCTTGTTTTGCTTCAACAGTCCATTTGACCTTTGAATCTTTCTTTAGCATATTGTTTAGTAATCTGATTAATTCTGCCAAATTCGGGATAAACCTTCTTAAAAAGTTGATTTTCCCTAAAAATCCTTGCAACTCCTTGACATTCCTGGGATGGGGCATTTGTAGGATAGCTTGTATCCTATCTGGATCAATTCTTATGCCATCTTTTGAAATAATATGTCCTAGAAGTTTCCCTTCTTCTAAACCAAATAATGACTTCTTGGGGTTTAAGGAAATGCCATATTTTCTGCATGTTATGAAAATCTGTCTCAAATGTTTCAAGTGTTCTTGGTCAGACTTTGAAAAGGGTGTAAGATCATCTAAGTAAATAACCAAGAAGTCATGAATCTCTTTTGCAAAAGCAATGTCCATTGCTCTTTGAAACGTTGCCCCTGCATTTTTCAATCCAAAGGGCATTTTGACATATTTGAAAGTTCCCCATGGAGTAGTAAATGCAGTTTTGTCTTGATCATCAGGGTGTACCAGGATTTGATTGAAACCTGAGAAACCATCCAGCAATGATATCCTTGAAGCCCCTACTACTCTTTGAAGAATGTGATCCATTTTGGGTAAGGGGTAGTTGTCTTTGAGTGACACTTGGTTCAAATTCCTTAAGTCTACACAAAGTCTAATCTCACCAGTTTTCTTTCTTGTAGGGACCAAATTTGAAATCCACTCAGAGAACCTGATTGGTGCTATGATACCAGCTTTGAACATTTTCTGTAATTCTTTTTCAATGGAAGGAAGGAGCACAGGATTGATTCTTCTCAATTTCTGTTTGAATGGTTTTTGATTAGGCTTGAGGGGAATGGTATGTTGGATAACAGAGGTATCATATGACTTTAGATCCTGATAACCCCAAGCAAAGACATCTTGGAACTCTTTAAAGAGATCAATATATTTGGGTTTTTGATCAGGGGGCAAAGCAGCAGATAGCTTTATTATTTTAGGCTTGTCAGTGGTACCAATGTTACATTCTTCAATTGTTGCATCTAATGGCTGCATCTTTGGTTTCCTGGGGACATCATTTGAGTCAAAAATATCCTCTAGTGGGGTAAGGCCTGCTGGAAGGAAATTGTCTTTGAGTTGTATGATTTCATCTTCAGCGTTGCTCACCTCTTCACAGTCAATTTGGTGAATTTGCTGAATGTTTTCACTGTGGAAAATGGTTGGACTCAGTAATTGTTTTGCTGTCATAGGTGACATTGGGTGAGCTGACTGTTGAAACTGTATTTGTGATGGACTTGTTCCCTCAAATATTTGTGATTGACATGCTGACTCAAGCATTTGTGATTGGCATGCTCCATCAATATCAATATTTAATCCTGTGAACTCTTGTTGCAAGGTCAAAAAATTGTTTATTTGCATGTCATCCTCAAATACTTGCCACTCTTTGACATTGTTTGGAATAGAGGGTCTGTATTTGACCTCTGCTGTGAAACAATTGTTGGGTTCCAATGGGAATTTGAAGGTGCTGGCAAATGTTGCCAGGCTGTGTGCATGGAGATTGTGGCCCCTTGAAATTTTTGTGATAACAAACTCAGAGAAGGTCTCTAATATTTCAATTACAGCAGACCTGTAGGACCTCAATCTCTTGTCATTGGTGACAAAATTTCCTTTTACCTGTTGAATTACTAGGTCAGAGTCCCCCATGATGGAGAGGCTAGGTGCTTGTAATGATTTTGCAATCTTGAGGCCTAGTAACAGAGCTTCATATTCTGCCATGTTGTTAGTGCATCTAAAATTCAATCTGTAAGCCCTACCTTCTGCATAGCCTTTCTCTTTGTTATGTATCCATACTCCAGCTCCTGCCCCTAACTTGTTAACTGAGCCATCAAATTCTAGGGCCCACAGGATGTCTTGCTGAACAGGAGATTTAAAATTCTGTTCATGGGATGGCAATGTGAGCATGAGTTGGGGTTTCTTTTCCCATTTGTTTTCTAGGACAATTTCATCACTTTTTTGACAATCTTTAACAACTAGAGGAGGGATACTGTGTATTGTTGGGCTGATCAATGTTTGGCAGGTGCTACTTGTCTGATCAATGTTTTGTTTTTGTATGAGTGCTTCGGTCCTAATGTCATTGTTTGAGAGGCTTGTGCTGTCATTGAAGAGGATGAAGGAGTCTATGTCCGAATGGACAGCATATATTGGAAAATTTTGAGGCTTTTCTTCACTGCTGACCATATACTTCATGAGTGTTTCCCTGTAAAGTCTTTTTGGTTGCCCAAAGACAGAGATAGTTGCATATGACATGTCCAATTGCAGGGAGCCTTGGAGCTTGGCTCCCCATGATCTCGATAACAGCATCCCATATTTGGGTGGGATATCAGCAACTACAACATCCATTAGAATAGTCTTGTTGGGAAATTGAACCAGGGACACACATAAATCTTTTATTAGGCCTAAACATTTGACTTGACTGGAATCAAAGGAAAACAGGTCTTTGTATGGCCTTGTTATATCCAAGTTTAATCTTTCCATGACTGCTTTTGGCATCAGGTTATGAGAGGCACCTGAGTCGAACATTGCATTATGCAGTATTTTATCATGAACATGCAGGCTGACATAAAAAGGTAAAACCCCTGTGACTACTGTTTTTCCATCTACCTCTGGGCCAAACAGTAATTCTGGAGTGTCATCTAGCACATTTACATCATCTTTGTTGTTGGTGAGCTGAAGGGATTTTTTGATCTGTTGCTTATATATGTCATGCTTGGCTAGCTCTGAAAGGGGAATTGCTACCTTTAACTTGCCAATCTCTGCTCCTAGGTCAAAGGGTTTGTCAACTTGGGTTTTGGAGTCACGGGTAGCAGTCCTTTCTCTGTTGATTAAATCTTCTTGTTGGATTTGATCTTGATTTTGGAACCTGCCCCTTACATTCATGTCTTGAGGGGTAATGTTTGGGTTAGGGTGAGAGGACGAGGTTGCCGTGGGCTGTTGTAGTGGGGACAGTAATTCAGTGACTTCCTCAACCACTACTTCTTTTGTAGGCAAGTTTGTTTTGTCATTAGGTTCAGTGACTAAGGTTTCTTTAGATTGCTGTTTCTCCTTTATCTTTTCGGGCTGATTTACATTTACAGTCCTACTCCTTAGTTTGTATTGTTTATGGACTTCATAGACAGCAGTATCATATCCTTGTTTAAAGTCAAAGGATTCTCCTGATTTAATTTGGAATGTTTTGCTTTCATCCTCCTCATGGTCTTCTTGTGTTAAGAAAACATGGCTTTTACCATCCAGACCCATTAAGTTGATTTCAGGATCTTCATTGAGCTGATTGGCTGAGGAAGTTTCTGCATAGTTTTCTTGAAAAGGGGGTCTGATATCTTGGTCTGCACTTGTTTTTCCTATGTTTGGGTTCTGAGTTCTCCTAAAATTTGGGTTTCTAGGAGGGTTACTTTGTGATGCCTCCCATGATGATTTTCTTTCAACTGATTCCACTCTTTCACCCAGTCTCTTCATGCTGTTTAGTATAGCATCCAACTTTTGATCAAAACCTGAGGGCTCTTCTCTGAAGCCAGCCTTCTTTTCCAGCTTTGCCCTGTTTCTCTTGGCAATTAGGTTTGCCTCTACAGTGACTGCAACTCTTTGGGCCTCTGCAAGGGTTGGAGGATCTCTTTCTTTCAACTGATAGGCCATATCAGAATCAAAACCATCAGGGAAGTTATACAGGGCCAAATCAGGAGGGGGTATTAAGTTCTGGGGGATAGCATTATATACATTGTTAAACCTAGCACAATATTCCAAAACTGTTTCTTGGGGACCTCTTTTAATAGTGTTATATTCACCGAGTATATGTAGAGGATCTTTCTTCTTCTCCCATCTGTTGGTAAACTCTTGGTACAGGACCTCAGGGGTTGCAATGGAATTTGCATTCAGGGATCTAAACCAAGTTCTGACATCCCCGGTTAAGCTTTGAACAAAAATTCTCATCCTGACACTGTCATCATCTATTTCATAGGTCTCAAAGTGGTCTTGCATCTTCTTAGCATGCTGGACAGCTATCAAAGGGCCATGGGAGTCAAAAAATGAGATTTTGGTTTGGTAGTCTTGAGGTAGAGCCGGTGCATTGGCTGGTATCTGCAGAGGTGCATATCTGTTAGCCATGTTTATGGGGTTTATTGGGTTAATAGGAACAAATGGAATAGCAGGGATTACAGGTGTAACAGGGTTAATAGGATGGGTAACAAGCGGGGAACTGGTTGAAAGAGTATGTGCAGATGGTGAAGATGGGAGAGGAGGGCTTTGAGGTGTTGATGATGAACTAGGGGAACTAGGGGTGGACCGAAAAAGGACTTTGCAAGGAGTAGGAATGAGGATAGGTTGGTCTGAACTTATATCTGAATCAGCAAGCTTCTCCTGCTTTTGCTGTCTCCTAATGTTCTTTGGAATGATATTTGGATTATCAACAACGATGGGTTGATTAGGGTCAGGGTTTGCCCTAGTGTGCCTTGGGTTTCTTTTGGGAGCCAGCTTCTAAATATTCTTTTAGAACTTTATACAGGAGGCTTTATATGTACAAGGACTAGGTAAGAATTCAGGAATGACTATATATGTTTCAAAGCTAGGATGAAGATTCCCTAGTTAGCTCTTCCCTAGAGCTGTCCCTGTGTTTACAGAAACAGTCCTAAGGCCTCTTGGCTAGTTTCAGGCTTGATGGTAGCTTTGGAAGATAGATAGTAATTGAAAAAACTTTAAGAAGTCCCCAGTGGAGTCGCCAATTATGTTAACACCCAGGTTGTTCCCTATGACTCCCAAGGGAATACGGCCGGGGTAACCACTAACCAATCTTTGGATCACTGTTTCTAGCCAAACTGTGATCAGAGAGGGCTCTCTCTTTATGATTTGTAACTGTTTATGATAGGGTTTTCGGCTAGCTATTAAGCACAGGTTTTGTTTATGTTTTGGTTGAAGAATTTCTTTCAGATCTCTTGTGATGTAAATTTCAGAGAGTCAAGTATCATTGGGCAATGGAGTCTATAGCAGTAGGTGTCTAGAAACCTTGAGATGAATTAGTGCAACTTGCAGGGCCGTTTGGATACTTCATAGAACAAATTTTGATTTATAACACGAACAGGAAAAACAAGCAGTGAGAGCATTCAAGGATTTTCACTAAATGTTTAAGTATTTTCACCAAACTGGTTATGAGAAATGGATGGATGTCTCAGGGGCAAACTTGAATCCCTGGGAATATCTATCACTGTAAAAGATATAGTTTTAAATTGCAGCAACTAAGAATTACACTTCTTTTACTGTATCTGAAGAAAACATGGATAATAGCTCAGTTTGAGTTCAGGGTAATCAGTGATTAAATCCTGGAACTATTCTTCTACTTTGCTATTAAGTGTAAAATATTTAGACAACAAAAGAGAACAAAAGACTCGAAAACATGTAATACAGAGATTTAAGAAAACTTATTGTTTTATGAAACACTCTGGAATCCTGCAACATTCACCATTCATCACAACGCATCAAATACACCAAGCTTTGGAAATTCCATTCTCCCTTTGTATTACTTCTCTGAGAATCTTACAGCAAGTGAGAGTTCCAAAAGGAAAATAACAACAACCCTTAAGCTTCTGTGAGGGGCCAATATATACTTGCGGTTGTTTACAAAAATATCTGAGTCCTGAGTTATCTCAGACTTAATGTTCTTACCAACTTTGAGATATTATTATCAGAAATTTATTACAGCATTGAATACAAGATAAAGGCGCTTTAATGTTCTGTCAGAAGATATTTTGGCCTTTGGGATCTGCTGAGTCGGTTGAGATACTTTGATTAAATGCTGGAGAACCCGACTTTATGGCTTGTGCGCTGTATGCTGTGTTTGTCACCTGTGATTGTGACTGCTGCTGTGGTGAGAGAATAGCTCTGCTGAGTTGGCTCAGCCTCTGCCTCTTCCTTGTAGATTTTATTCATCAAAATTGTGCTTGCGCGTGACTGCTCATGTACTGGAGAAAATTAGCGCTACAGGTTCTGGCCTGACAAAATTATCTGTGTCAAATTCCTCCATACTTCCTGTGTGGGAAATTGATGATTTATGATTGCCCCCATAGTCTCATCTGCCTCAGTATACTTAAAGAAATTCGGTGGTGTATCAAACAGATGATCAATTTCATTCATAATAAAAAACAGATTATCCACCCTATCATACAGATTCTGCCCCGATGCTGGCCCTGTGTCTGCTGAGGTACTGGGCTGTTTTGCAATTTGTGCTACTGCATGGGCATCAATCCTTTTGTTGTAATTTTCTAGGGTGAGCAGTCTTCCTACACTGCTTAAAATGCTGGGGAGGCCCCTGTTCTGTAATGCCAGGAATCTGTCCAGGAATTTGTTGATTTCAGTCTGCATGTCCTGTGTTCTCCTCTCCAGTGTTCCAACTAGGCTTCTTAGTGTCAGGACTCGTTTAACTACTGAGATTGTTTCAGTCCTGTTAGTAATTCCTATGGTAGCTAGTTGAGAGCTAGTTTTGTTATTTAAAACATTGACCATTCTGCTGGCAGCATCTGGCATGTGGCCAAGGCTTGCTCTTGCTCTGTGTATTTCCTTGTTTGCCTTTGTGATGAGTACTATCTGCTCATCCATAGTCTCAATGTACTGCCACTGATTGGTGATGGATCGACCGATGTTACTCCAGAGGACTGCTTTTAGTTCTGCTGTTACCTTCTCTAGTGCAAGCTCCTTTTCTAGTTCAGCTATTCTCTTTTTTAGAGCTTTTATCTCTCTCTCCTTTGTTGCTTCATTCTGCTTGCTTTTGTCAAATTTTTCATTCACCTTGGCCAAAGTCTTCTTGACTTCATCAAGCTCTTTCATTTGGGACTCAAGAACTTGGATCTCAGCTTGTAGCTTCTGCATATCCAGACTGGGAGTCTGTCCTGGTGTTGGTGTAGTTGTTGCTGTAGATGGCGCTGTAGTTCCCGTTTGCTGAGGAGGAGGAGTAGTTGTTGGAGGGACTTCCTCAAGATTAATTATCACAGGAGGAAGCTGGGAGGGTTGGCCCTCTTCTCTTTGCTTCATTGCTGTTTGTAGTGCTGCCTTTGCAGCTTCTGATTGTCCTAGCTGGTCTTGAGTCCTAACCAGCTCCTTGTACAGGGATACCAGCAGGTCTGTAGCATCCTTTTCCTGCCTTTGCTGGGAAACCTCGTCTGTTTGTGGGTGGATGGTGGCTGGGAGCTTGACTTTCTTTCTTAAAGCCGCCATGTCTGCATCCCTTATCTTCAGGAGTTCTTGGATACCCTTAACATCTTTAGGATCATGTCCTATTTCTATAATTACCTCTTCCAAGGACTTGATCCTGTTGTCCTTGGCTTGTGATGATGCTCTCTCCAATTCCAGCTGAGAGGCTGTATTATCAAGGCTGCTCTTCAATTTGTAGTTCTCCAATGTCTCACCTGCCAAGGAGGCATACACCATTTCACCAGTTTGTTTATGTAATTCAATCTTATCCATAGGGTGTATGTCTTTGGCCAGAACCTCCATGTTGGTTCTTAGGTAATCCGAGGTAGATTGAGGATGCAGCGTTGTGGGCATGAAGTGACTCATGATCATCTTGCCTTCACTTACATCAAAGGCGGACATGAGTCTTTGCTGATTGGTAGGAGCCAGGTTCAGCAAATGATCGTACAGCTGTATTTTAATAGGATCACTCCTCCTCTTAATGTCAATAAATTGCTGTTTGATGCTTGACTGTCCTTCTCTGTGCTGGCTGGAGGAGCTGACCTCTCCTCCTATAGCTCTATCATGTTCATGCTGAAATGAACTGGCTGAAACATCTCCACTGGGTGGGCCCATGCCCATTGCTTGCCTCACTGCTATGTCATCCTCTTGGGAGTCATTTAGTCTTTGTCTTTTCTCTCCCCGATTAATGGATGAAGTCAGGGGAGTCTCTCTATCCCTTTTCTTGGTTAAGTCCTCCTTTTGTGGGGTTTGGAGGACCGAGGTATCAACAGTAGTTTCTGCTCTAGGAGGCACCACTGTCTGAGCCTGTTGCTCAGTGGAGCTTGGAGGATCAGTCACTTTTTCTTGCTGCAAGGGCTGTTGTTCACTAAACTGTTCCTCTTCTTGTTGCTGCCCAAGTTCCTGCTGCTCCATCTCTTCTTGCTGCTGTAGCAATGTGTCCACTTGTTCTTCTGTCAATGGAGGTGGCTGCTCCACCTGCTTGCCTTTATCCCTGCTTGCTGTCTGTGGTGTTTTCTCGGCAGTTTGCTGCTGTGCTGTTGATGATGTAGCAGCTGCTCCAAGTTGCTTTTTGTAGGAGAGGGGCACCTGTCCACAAGTTTCCAAGTCAGCTTCCTTTTGCATATTTCTAGTCTCTCTCTCAAGTAACTCTTCATTAGTTATTTCCTCCTCTAGGGTACCTTCTTCCCAATTTGATGCATTGGCATACTGTTCAATCTCGGGTTGTCTCTTATGTGCATAGCTACCCAATTTGTATCTAATCCTCCTGAGGGAGATAGCATGATTGGGGTCATAGGGTATCCATTCAAAGCTGGTTTGCAGTCTGAGGCCTTCCAGGATAGTGTTTGCCTCTTTCCATCCCTCTTCTTTCTTGTTATATAGGAAAGGACCCAGCTGGTTCCTTACCTTCAACTGTGACTTCTTGTTGTTGCTCTGAAAATGAAGATAGTCTGAGTTCCCAAACTGTCTGAAATATTCCAAGGCAAAAAGCCTCATGGGGACATACCTTGGCAACCTAAATGGGTTCAACTCACAGCCATATATCCTGATGACTGTGTGGTTTTGGTAGAAGTACCAATTACCAATGCTGTAGGACTTATTCAAATGGAGAATTCTCCTCATGTCATCAGTTAGTCTAGGAGGAGGAGTACCATGCAATACTGTCATGACTGGATAGATGAATAAGTCAATGAACTCAGTGTATGTGTAAGGTGATACAGAGGTATGATGAAAAACAGAAGTCCAGAACACAACTGACCTTGGAATTCCCTGGGCATTGAGTGGCTTCAAAGGAACAGAGAAGGTGGCTGGCTGATAGAACAAGAATAGATGGTATATATATGAAGTATACCTGAATAGTCTTTCCCTCTTCAAGTTCATAAACTGCTCATGGATTTTATCTGCAATGTA
The DNA here is from genome assembly GCA_031772625.1 of Pinus tabuliformis. Lineage (NCBI taxonomy): Eukaryota > Viridiplantae > Streptophyta > Pinopsida > Pinales > Pinaceae > Pinus > Pinus tabuliformis. The sequence goes on along the minus strand of CM062808.1, from coordinate 559,998,657 downwards.
GGTTGCATAGTCATAATGTACAGCTGGGGGTTTACCAGGAGAGAATATAGACAGCATTGCCATTAGGCTATCATCCACATCCTCTATCCCCCTGAATCCTAGGACATAACTGATTAAATCCACTAACATCCTGCCCAATTCATTCAAATAGTGATACCCAATAGGAGGGGTTCTGACTGATTCAGAGCCTGGTCTTACAAACAACTGATTGATTTTAATGATTTGGTCATTTGACAGCTTGGTCCCTTTGTTTATCAAATTCTGCATAAAGAGGGGAGTCAATTGCTTGGCAGTTTGGAAGTGCAGCATTCCATTTATACTCTCTGGGGTAATCTGGAACAGGATTGAGCCTGTGGGGCTGATGACAGCTCTTTGGCTTGGGTCATAGCATTCCTGGCAGCTGTAGATCAGTTCTGGCATAGGATTTACTTGGGGAAGGTTATAGATGGGCAAATTTGAATCCCATATTCCCAAGATGTCTGCCCCACTCATGTGCTGGGCTTTTAACTCATTCATCATCTGGATATTGTATTTGGTTCCCATAGGGAACCAGTCCAGCATTTGGTAATCCATGTCTCCCAGGGCTTTCCATGCTAATTCCTGGTGTGGAGTATTGAGGGGCTTGATATTTAGAGCAATAGGAGTCTCCATAGTTCTTCAAAGTGCAACAATTGTAGGTGAATAGTCAAAATGGAAGCAACACAGAATAGAGGTGATTCTCTGTAAAGACAGTTTGTATTTTGGATACCAGAGGGGAATTTACTCAACAGCAATTGAAATACTGTTTGTTTTTTAGGAGCGGAGCTTCTCTAAGGTCTGACTATGTCCTCTTTTTGCGGGTAAATTGAGACCAACAAGGAATTTTCCGAGAATACGCAGTGAGTATTGTTTTTGGGTGAATTTACCGGAATTATGGCTCGGCTGGTGTTTTTCGACTTCACAGTGGCAAATGTGGACTTGCAGAGGGAAATGGGCGGTGTAAATGTAGTTTCAAGGTGTCTTAAGCCTTCTGAGCAACTTAAATTTCAATAACAGTCGTATGGAGGGCAGAACAATGGTAAATACCTGTTGATTGACGAATAGAGGTTGCGCAGGTGTGCACGGTTGCTGCTGAGGAGGTCGCCCGGGTTAAATCAACAGGTTGGCGGAAATTTCGAACGTAAACGGTCATGCAGAACGAACAATAGCGACAGTAGTGAAAATAGGAAAAACACGGTTTTTTGGGTAAATATAGACCTTTTTTACCATTTTGGCGCTTTTTAGTGATGACGTCAGCATGACGTCATTGGTGGGTCAAGGTGAGGTGACGTCAGCTGACGTCATCGAGTGACGTGGCGGTAGACTATTGGTCCAAGGGGGCGATGAGGTGGCAGCCATGTCAGCGGCCAGGTGGACGAATAGCGGGAGCGAGTACAGGTGGATGTGACGTAGCGATGCGCTGGCGGAAAACAGGTGGCGGTTAGGACCGTAGCGGTTACGGTTAAGGTTAACCGCTACGGTTTCTCGGGGCGGTTTAGGTACGACGCCGAATGTGTCAGGCCTGGCTCCGAGATACCTTAGCGCTTGACGCGTGGAGAGGCCCTGACGTGACGCAACGTCAGCTTCTCGGGCGGTAAAGGACAACAGTGGGAGCCGCTCCGATATTGCTGTGGGTCGTCGGATCTTCGGGCCTCGATCCGACGGTGGGCGGAGCAGGAAGATGCTCGGGTTGTATGCGGGTGGAAAACTTTGGGTAGAGGGTTTTCGTTGGTTTTTCACTGTTTTTTCAATGTTTTTTATTTAAAACAAACAATGCGCTAACTCTTTGGAAATGCGCCAGAGGCGGGTTTTAGACTTTGGTAATTTTCGCGAAGGATTTTTTAAAGGAAAAAGGGGTTTTATAAGGTTTTTCCAATGCAAATGGTGGTTTGAGGAGCGGTTTGACTTGCAGCAAGGGGGAATGGGATGGGACAGGTTCACCAAAGTGACCAGATGTCATTTTGGTCCCTTTTGAAGAATATAGGGCTATAATGCCAAGGGGAAGGAGTATTTATAAGATTTGGGGCTTTATACACCATAGTGTTAGTATTATTAGGGGAAAGGGTAAAATAGGGGAGCTATATAGTACAATTAGAGGTTAATATGAATGAAGGGAGCAAATGAAGGGGTTTTTACTGAGTTTATCTGAAATTGACTTGGTTTTGAGAGTAGATCAAAATGAAAAGATCTTAGACAAGAAATGTGGATTCTGAATGAACTAGAACCACCATAAAACCATGATCTCTCTTCATAAATCTCAGCTAAAGAAAGGGAGTGTTAGTAATGGAATAGAGGGGAAGAGGGAGGTTAGTCATGCTCCTTGCTGTAATATGATGGGATTAACCACTTTGTTCATTGATAGATTTTGCTTTGGCAAAACACCTCTTGACATATGTGTAATGATGAAAATACCCTTTCTGCAACCACAACTGCCTACCCAGCTATTTTCCTAGCATTTTTTGTTTCTCCATAGAGGGTGCATTTGGACTTGCAAACCCTTACTTGCCTTTTCTTTTCTTTGGCTTTTTCTTTTTCCTTTCTATCTACTTCTACCCTTATCTCTTCCAAGGTCCCAGATTAAGCTGTTGGGAACCTTTGCTTCTCTACCTAAACTAGTTGTCTGCCAAGATTAAGCAGTTTGGACAGACTTCTTTCTCTATTCTATAACTCAAAATTGAAAGATGGCATGATCCAGATTAGACTGTTGAATCATCCACAAAATTGAAATAAGGTCCTCAATACTTGAAACACTTTACCCACCTCTTGCTTTCTAGGAAATATGGGATCTTTGTGAACTCAAAGCAGAGCATATTTGGCCTTTCTCTTTGCCAATCATGAAATATGAAACCTATTGGTATAGGTATCCAACACAACCCAGGGGTCCTCCGCTATAGTACTGCAACATGATACTGATAAGCACCCATTCCTAGCTTTAAAGAGTGGATAGTTCAAGCAATAAAGGTGGAAGCAATGAGAGTCATCTAGGCAACACAGGACGCCAAAAAAAGAGAAAACTACAACTTGAAGTAGAGGAGATCACAGGGATGGGAACAAAGACTTTCATTTACATTTATGTCTCATTGTTTTCTTATTTCCTGTCTTGTAATTTTCCTTCTTTCAAGAAGAGAATTAATTTTGTAATGTTTCGGGCCGCAGATTCCTCTCGAGCCAAGATGGTTTGTCATCTTGATAGCGGAGACTCATCTCAAAGATGTTTTGTGTAATGAATGTCCACTCTCCTCCTCTCCTTATAAATAGGAGGTAGCAAGACCTAAAAAAGGCTCAGAAATTCTAAACAAAACACTACATGTTGTTTTCACACTATATGGATTTGTAATACAGATCTTTCAGAATATCAATGAAATGGTGGTCACTACCCCTTCCATTATTATAATATGTTATCACTTTTTTAAACCCATTTTATGTTCATACTTCTTCTCTGAATTCATGCAATCATAGTTGTTAGTAATATTTCAAGCCTTCCTCACAGATTCATTTGTATCGATAAGTTAATGCAAGTGCCTGTAATTATATCACAAATTCATTTGTATCGACATTGTTAATGCATGTGCTTGTATGGATTATTGAAATTATACCTTTAATAGTTTCACTTCATGAATCATAGCACCCAATCTCTTTGTTGTCCACTATATCTGCTTGTAACTCAAATAAGTATTCTTAATGCCTGAAGCTCCATGTGTTAAGTGTAGAATTCTTGAAGCCTTATGCTCCATATGATGAGTTTCTCTTTCTATTTTAGGCACAATTCTAAGATTTGTACATGTGAAGAAGTACGAAAAATTCATGTCTTACTCCTTTAGGTGAATGAACCAACCCAATATATATATACAAACTATATGTGATGTCTTCATTTCTAGAAAATCATATGAGACACACAAAATCTAGGTGTGTCAAGGCACTGGTCCTGTAAGCAATCCAAGGCTATCTCTCGGAGCTACAACATAAGGAAGGACTTGTTGGAGTCTTGATTCAGGAAGGATAGGTCATCTTCTATGAATCAAGAAAGTTCAATGAGCATGGAAAAAACTATTTTACTTATGATATTCAATTGGAAACTATCATTCATGCATTGAATATGTGGAGACATTATCTCCTTGGCAGGAGGTTTATTCTGATGAGTGATCAAAGTGAATTGATTGTTACATGCAATTTTGTCACATCCAACCAAACGATCTTGAACTTGGATCAATCATCATCCATTGACAGTTTGCATTCATCCCCTATAAAGTAAAAAGCATGTCCTTTCCAAAATTTCCAAGAATTCTACATTATCTTGGCTAAAAAACCTAATTTATGTAGTCATCACACTTTCCTATTTCAGACAGTGCAATGACGTAGGTGGCGTCAAAGGGAAAATGGATGATCAACAGAATTTTCTCTTGTTGTAAGTGCAATGACCCTTGAAACGAGGAAAAATCTAAAAAATAATTTTGAAGCTTCCATTTCTAGAGTCTTCAATCATGGAAATTTCCATTCTCTATTAAAGATGTCATCGAATTCCTACAAATAAGGCCTTATAACTTATCTCATGCAGCTTATCCCCTTCTAAAGTGGAGCTTACTCCATTATAATGTAAAACTTACCCTAGTTTGACTGATATACAACTTCCTCTTAGCCCTTATAAGAGCATTTCCTGCTATTTGGATTGAGTTTGATTTTTTAAAATGTTAGTGATACCCTCATGCTATTGAATTGTCACTAGAGGTCCATTATCCGTCCATGTACTTGAGGAATGATTGAAGGCTTTATTTTGTGAGAAAGGAAGTACACGATATCTCAGAGAGATCTAAAAGGTCAAGCTCTGTAAGGGTTTTATCTTCTCCTATATTCATTAATACAAAAGTACTTTGTTTTCCTATAGTTTTGTATCATTCATGCATATGTAGAACAATAACTCCTTGGATTATTGTTTATAGATGTTTGTATATGCAATTTGTATGTTTTTTTCTCTTGATTATTTTATATTTTTTGCAAGTTCCACTTACATTATTTGGAGTTGGAGCTCAAGCTTACAAGTAGAGACAATAAGAGAGCTTAAATTGTGATCTAGGTGAGTTTTTCTTTCATATTCTAAACTTCTCTAAGGGAGACATAATATTTTGTCTGAGTTGTTTGTAGGTTAAGCCACTAGATCTAGGGAGGTTTCTTCTATCCGTACAAGTAACTTTTCCATAAAACACTAAGGTACTTATTTGACCAACCTAATATGAATGCATGACAAGCTATATGGTTAGATATCCTCAGCGAGTTTGATTTTGATATTCAATTCAATTAAAAGAAAGGAGAACATAGTTGTGGATGCTCTCAGTATGAGAGTCCAACTAAATCATGTTTTAGTTGTGATCTCTTATGGGACTGATTTACAAGAGTGGATCTTGCATGCAAGGGAACATGATGAGAAGTACCAATAGTTGAAGAAGAGGTCGTAACATCATGATGAAGGTGATCAGGCTTAAGAGTATCACCTCACAACAGATGGCTTGGTCACATTCAATAACAAGATTTATGTGTCAGACAACAATGAGTTGAAGAAGCTTATATTGAGAGAGTTTCACATCAAGTTGTATTTAGGCCACTCGAGATACCAAAATATTTTGAAATATATTAAGAAGTCTTATTATTAGTTAAGTATAAATAAAGAATTGGTTGAGGTTCTTGTAAATTCTTTGGACTGTCAGTAGGTGAAAGAAAAATGTAAGCATCTAACCAGTCTATTGCATCCTATTCTGATTCTAGAATGGAAATAAGAGGACATTTCAATGGAATTCATTACAAGATTTTTTAGGAGATCAAAGAAGCATGATTCCATCATGGTTGTGCTTGATAGGTTCAGCAAGGTAGCTCACTTCATTGCAGTGATGTCTACAAATTCATCTAGTGAGGTAGCTCAAACCTTCATCAGCGAGATAGTGAGGTTGCATAGATTGCCCAAGATTATCATATTAGATAGAGATTCCAAATTAAATTCCAATTTTTGGAAGGGGTTGTTTGTAGGCTTGGGGATAGAGTTAACTTTCATCACAACTTATCATCCACAGACATATGGACATAAAAAGAGGGTTAACTGGATTCTTGAGGATATGTTTAGGATGGATGTCAGGAATTAGTAGAGGAAGTGGGAGGAGCATCTTCCACAGGTAGAGTTTGGATATAATAATGGGTGTCAGTAATTCTTAGAGATGAGTCCATTTGAGGCTCTCTTCAGGTAGATTTGTAATACTCCCATCTATCGGAATGGTCTAGTGAACACGGTGCTGATTGGACTGGATATGCTGGATGAGATGGAGGAGGAGATGCATGAAACTTATTAAAATGAATTTAAAATTAGCACATGATAGGAAGAAAAATTATGAAGATCAACATAGATCATTGAAGGAGTTTCCGGTTGGGGGCATATGTACTTGCACATCAAGCCCAAGAGGATCTCCTTAAGGATTAGTTCATGTGTCAAGTTGGTACCTCAATATTGTAGGCTTTTTGAGATCCTTGAGAGGATTTGACAAGTGGCCTACATACTTGCATTGCCTCCATGAGTGAAGGTACATGATGTTTTCCATGTTCCATTGCTTAAGAGATATGTCTAGGACACTGATCATGTTATTAGTTGGTCTATATTGCTGGTGGAACTAGAGGGAGAGTTCTAGCGAGAATCTTAGTGCATTTTGCATCAAAATATTCTCATGCTCTAGAACCAAGAAATAGAGTAATTTAAATTGCAGTGGAAGCACTTTGGGCCTGATGAAGCTACATGGGATATGTCTTATTAGTATAGCCATTGTAGCATTCGTTAAGTTTCCTTCTATATATATTAAATAGTGCAATGAGATATTTTTTAAAACACGAATAAAAGTATGGTGGTCATGTTTTTAACAATTTGGTATATTGTAAATACTGCAAAAGATAAATATTAAATATTATAAGTTTTCTGAACCCAAAAAAATATATTACATAAATAAAATAGAAATTATTTTCAATGACAAGCTTGTTATATGAACTTAAATACAACACATTTATATTTTTAGATAATAGTTAAGTATAATTTTAGTTAGTCTTAAAGTGAGTATAGATCTATTTCAATCAATGATCTAGAAAACATTGAGAGAGGTTAAATCTTTTTGTTGGTGCAAACCTCCTTCCTTTATAGTGTAAAATATGGAGAAAAAGTTTACACCTACAAATATGTGATCTATCTATGTGATATATCCATATATATATATATATATATAGATAGATAGATATACAAAATATTTATATATCTTATTTAAAATTGCTTTTATATTTTTTATTATTATTTTGAATAAATAAATGGGGTCGATGCCTTCAAAGGAAAATAATTTGATTGGGTACACTACTCAACTTAAATATAGAATTACATTAAACATTTACAAGATTTTAGATAACATTGACCAAAAAAAATATGAGAAAAAAAAACTAGAATGTAAAATTGTGAGAATACTTTGAATATTTTAAATATAAAATCTATTTGGTTCAATTACTTTGTATAATATATAGATTTATATATATATATATATATATATATATATATATATATATATAGTTGATATTGAAATATGCTTCTTAACGTTAGAATTAAAATATTATATTTATAAATTACATTATCCACTTTTAAATATTTTTTATTTATTTATTTGTTTTTCATAAAGGGTTTCCATCTGAGAAGAACTCCCCTGCTACCCAACTGTCTCCTTAGATGATTAAATTACAATCATCCATTGATTTGGCATACACTGACATGTGCCAGTTGTGACTCGAAACTTGCGAAGACTTGACGCTGGTGGTTGGGCCATGGAAGTTCATTTGGAAGTCCTAAATAATTACTGGTGGTTGAGCCAAGCAAGTTCACCGGAAGCTGGTGGTTGAGCCATGGAAGTTCCTTTGGAGGCTCTGAATGCCATGGAAGTTTGTTTGGATGTCCTGAATAATTACAGGTCTAGCATTTGTGGGTTTTTTTTGGAAATCTACATATTAAAGATGGATTGAGGATGCTAGAGAAATGGGGCATTGAGGCCTATCCATTTACAGAAGAAATAATTGAACAAGCCCAATGTGAGGCTATAAAAAAGGTCATCAACCAGAGCTTGTAATCTCTTCTGATGACAGGGATTTTTTCATAACAGTTGATGGAAAAGAGGTCATTTTCTTTCCTGAATCTGTATGTATGCATCTTTGTCGGTTTATTTTGGTTTTTTAGAATATGGCCTGACTGTGGGAGGCATGAGAGAGAGCTTTGCAACGATGTGTGGAAGTATGAAAATGGCCCCTTGGATTGAGAGATAGAGCAGTCAAAGTTGGTGACCCCAATATCAAGATAACATAGTTAGAGGTGGTTGGATGAGCTTTAGAGTGCAACCAAAGTTAGCACAAGTGTGAAACCTAGTGGCAAAGTGACCAAACAATGGATCAGACCCACGTGGAAGCCACAACAGTAATGGGAATCATTTCTATTGGGAATAAAAAGCTCACCTGACAACTTGGCTCAACAATATGACCCCGACACAATCCTTTTGATGCATAGGTTTAAGTAACTGGGATGCAAAGAGCAAGTGAAGCCCACCCAAAGGCAGTACCACAGTGTTATAGTTTTGGGGTACAAAATAAATGCATTGGGCAGAAGACACCAAGACAGGAAAGTAAAGAGTCAATCAATGAGATTTGAGTGGAGGATACCTCTCTCTCTCTCTCTCTCTCTCTCTCCCTTTGTCTCTCTCCCCCTCTCTCGCCCCCCTCTCTCTCTCTCTCCCCCTCACTCTATTGTTCTCTCTCTCTTTCTCTCTTACTCTCTCCTGCCCCCCCTCTCTCTCATGCTCTCCCCCTCACTCTCTCAATCTCTCTCTCTCCATCCCTCTCCCTCTCTCCCCCCCCATCTCTCCTCCCCTCTCTCTCTCTCTCTCTCTCTCTCTCTCTCTCTCTCTCTCTCTCTCCCCATAACTCTCTCACTCCCCCTCACTCCCTCACTCTCTCTCTTTGCCTCTCCCTCTCCACCCCTTTCTCTCTTGCCCCCCTCTCTCTCCCCCTCTCTCTCTCACACACTCCTATCTCTCTCTCTCTCTCTCTCTCTCTCTCTCTCTCTCTCTCTCTCTCTCCCCACCCTCTCTTGCCCCTCTGTCTCTCCCACCACTCTCTCTCTCCCAGTTCCCCCCCCCGCTCTCTCTCTCTTCATTCCCACCCCCCTCACTCACTCTCTCCCTCTCCCTCTCTCTCTCTCTCTCTCTCTCTCTCTCTCTCTCTCTCTCTCTCCATTTCTCTCTCACTCTCTCAATCTCTGTCTCTCCCCCACCTATCTCTATCTACCCCCCCTCCTCCTCCTCCTCCTCCTCCTCTCTCTTTCTCTCTCTCTCTCTCTTGTCCTCTCTCTTCCCCCTACTCTCTCTCTCTCTCTCTCTCTCTCCCCCACCCCCTTCACTCTCTCTCTCTCTCTCTCTCTCTCTCTCTCTCTCTCTCTCTCTCTCTCTTCTCTTCTCTCTCTCGCACCCCCTCCTCTCTTCTCTCTCTCTCTCTCTCTTCTCTTCTCTCTCTCGCACCCCCTCCTCTCTTCTCTCTCTCTCTCTCTCTCTCTCTCTCTCTCCCTCCACCCTCTCCCTCCCTCCCTCTGCCCCCTCGTCTCTCTCCCTCTCCCTCTCTCTCTCCCCCCTCTCTCGCTCTCACCCCCCTTCCTCTCCCTCCCTCTCTCTCTCCCTTTGTCACTCTCTCTCCCCCCCTCTCTCTCTCCATCCACCCTCTCTCTCCCTCCCAACCCCCCTCTCTATCTCTCCCCCTCGCTCTCTCGATCTCTATGTCTCTCTCTCCCTCTCTCTGTCCACCCATATCTCCCCCTCTCTCTATCTCCCTCCTCCCCGCTCTCTCTCTCTCTCATCCCCTCTCTCTCTCTCCCCCCCTCTCTCTTGACCCCCCTCTCTCTCTCCTTCCCTCCCTCTGCCGCCCCCTCCTCCATGTGTCTCTCTCTCCCTCTCCGTCTCTCTCTCTCTCTCTCTCTCTCTCCCCCCTCTCACTCTCACCCCCTCCTCCCTCTCACTCCATCTCTCTCTCCCTCTCTCACCCTCTATCTCCCCCCATCCCTCTCCCCCTCTCTCTTCCCCCATTGTTCTCTCTCTCTCTCTCTCCTCCATCCATCTCTCTCACTCCCCACCCACCCTCTCTCTCTCTCTCCGACCCCCCCTCTCTCTCTCCCTCCTCCCTGCTCTCTCTCTCCTCCATCCATCTCTCTCACTCCCCACCCACCCTCTCTCTCTCTCTCCGACCCCCCCTCTCTCTCCCTCCTCCCTGCTTTCTCTCTCCCCCCATCTCTCTCTCTCTCTCTCTCTCTCTCTCTCTCTCTCTCTCTCCCCCCTACCTCTCTCCCCCTCACTCTCTCTCCTTGTCTCTCCTTCTCGCACCCTCTCTCTCCCTCTCTCTCTCTCTCTCTCACTCTCCTATCTCTCTATCTCTCTCTCTCTCTCCCCCCTCTCTCTCACTCTCTCTCTCTCCCCCCTCTATCACTCTCTCTCTTCCCCCCTACTCTCTCACTCTCTCTCTCTCTCGCTCTCTCTCTTCCCCCTACTCTCTCTCTCTCTCTCTCTCTCTCTCTCTCTCTCTCCCCGCTCTCTCTCTCACACACTCTCTCACTCTCTCTCTTTGTCTCTCCCTCTCCCACCCTCTCTCTCCCTCTCTCTCTCTCTCGCTCACTCTCCTATCTCTATCTCTCTCTCTCTCCACCCTCTCTCTCTCTCTCTCTCTCTCTCTCCAACTTTCTCTCTCACACTCTCTCTCCCCCTCTCTCTCCCCCTCTCTCTCCCTCTCTCTCCCCCCTTTCTCTCACTCTCTCTCTCTCCCCCCTCTCTGGCTCTCTCTATTCCCCCTACTCTTCTCTCTCTCTTGCTCTCTCTCTCTTCCTCCTACTCTCTCTCTCTCTCTCTCTCTCTCTCAAATCCTCCCTCCCTCTATCCCTCCCTCTTTCCCTCTCTCTCTCCCCCCTCTCTATCACTCTCTCTCTCTCTCTCTCTCTCTCTCTCAAATCCTCCCTCCCTCTATCCCTCCCTGTTTCCCTCTTTCTCTCTCCCCCCTCTCTCTCACTCTCTCTCTCTCTCTCTCGCTCTCTCTCTACCCCACATGCTCTCCCACCCTCTCTCTCTCCCCTCACCCCCCACTCTCTCTCACTCTCCCCCCCCTCTCTCTCTCACTCTCTTATGCTCTCTCTCTATAACCCTATCTCTCTCTCCCTCTCTATCTATGTGTGTGTCCCTCTCGTCCCCCCTCTCTCTCTCTTGCCCCCTCCTCCCTACCCCCTCCCTCTCTCTCTCGCATAATCTCCTCTCTCTCTCTCACTCTTTCTCTTCCCCCACCTCTGTCTCTCTCCCTCTCCCCCTCCCCTCCACTCTCTCTCTCTCTTCTTCCCCATCGCTCTCTCTCTCCCTCTCCCTCCCTCCTCCCCACTCTCTCTCTCCATCTTTATCTCTCTCTTTGTCACCCTTTCTCTCTCCCCCCTCTCTCTCCCCTCTCCCTCACCCTCCCCCTCCCCCCGCCTGCTCTCGCTCTCTCTCTCCCTGTCTCCCTCCGTCCATCTCCCTCTCTTCCTCCCTCCCTCTCTTCCCTCTCTCTCACACTCTCTCTCTATATCTCGCGTGGTCTACCCCCTCCCTCTCTCTCCCCTCTCCCCCCCCCTCTCTCTCTCTCTCGCCCTCTCTCTCAATATTTCTCTCTCTCTCTCTGTCACCCTCTCTCTCCCCCCCTCTCTCTCTCCACTCTCCCTCACTCTCCCCCCACTCTCGCCCGCTCTTGCTCTCTCTCTCCCTCTCTCCCTCCCTCCATATCCCTCGCTTCCTCCCTCCCTCTCTCCCCTCTCTCTCTATATCTCGCATGGTCTCACCCCTCCCTCTCTCTCCCCTCTCCTCTCTCTCTCTCTCTCTCTCTCTCTCTCTCTCTCTCTCTCTCTCTCTCTATCCCTCTCTCTCTTTCTCTCTCTCTCGACCCCCCTCTCTCTCTCACTCCCTTCTCTCCCCCTCCCTCCCTCTCTCCCTCCCTCCCCCTCCCTCCCTCTCTCCCTCTCTCTCCCCCTCTCCCTCTCCCTCTTTCTTTCTCCCCCCCTCTCTCACTCTCGCCCCCCATCTCTCTATCTCCCTCCCTCTCTCTCTCTCCCTCTCTTCCACGCTCTCTGCCCCCCTATCTCTCTCCCTACCACCCTCTTGCATCGCCCCTCACCCCCTCTCTCTCTCCCCCTTCGATCTCTCTATCCCCCTTGCTCTCTCCCCCCTCGCTCTCTCCCCCTCTCTCGTCCACCCCCTCTCTCCCCTCCCCTCTCTCTCCCCCTCTCTATCATTATCATTATCATTATCATTATCGTATCATTTAACATGTACAATCCACATCATGTAACAAAGAAAAACATCTTATTAATTAAAAATAAATAATAAATCATCATATTATTTCAACGACACAATTATTCATATATTTATGAAATTTATGAAATTTTAAAGAAACATAAATTCATTTCTTTTTATAGTTAAGTAAGCAAATACATTTATTTCAAATAGTTTAAATAAATAAAACAATTATATTCATGAATAAATTTGTTTTACATTATATAATTAAAAAAGAAAAAGAATAAATATATAATTGAATAATGCATATCATTTTACATTATAAACAACCATGTATAAAACAAAATTTTTAATTGGCAAAAATATTCATTTCATATTATATAATTTCAAATGAATATAACTCAATAATACAAATATAATAAATCACTAAAAAATATTCGTTCACATTTCTTAGCTACATTGGTTAATGTTAGCTAAATTAATAGTGGTTAATAAGAAAATAGAATCATATAAGCTTGTCTTAGGAGGAGCTAATAAATCGAGATGTGAAGTGGATAAATTAATTGCATGGTTAGGCACATGTACTTGCATAAATTTTGGTGAGTAACAACCACTAATAAATTATCTATTTTTTATGCAAAAGATTAAAGTTATATATTAAAAGTTACAAAAGCAAAAAAAAATCATAAAAAGTAACAAGAAAAGTGTAAGAATGTACAATAATAACTTGATTGCATGTTAATGTTTGCCATCAAGTTATATAAAATTCGTTTTCACTAATTTAAAAAAAAAGGTTTAAAAGAAAAATTGTTTCACTTATAGAGAGCAAGAGAAAGGCTCTCTTGTTGAGTTTTTGTAAATAAAGAAAGGTAGTGGATGTCTCTTGCATTAATGAGAAAGAAAGGCTTGATAAGACATACAAAGAGGGATTAATGAGATTTGGTCAAACATAGAGAATATGTGTTTTTTTCCTGAAGTAATATAGAATAGAATAAATGACCAAGAACAGGATAAAAATATATTAAAACAAGATGAAGAGATTAATGGGATTATGGATGAATAACACAATATAAAAATTTTAAAAACACTACTGAAGGAGGAGACACAGTAAAAATAAAGATGACACACACTAAAAATATAAATCAGGTCGATACCTTAGGGGGAGACACAGTAAACATAAATATGACACAGTAAAAATAAATATGACAGAACATAAAAATTTAAAAACACTAAAAATAAAGATGACTGCCCCACTGAGAATAGATAAAAAAGGAAGTAATGGATTAGCATTAAGATTTCAAAACAAATTGAAAATAGTTTTTATAATTGAAAATTGAAAATTGTTCTCTCAATAAATTGAAAATGGTTTTATAATTGATGTTTTTATAAATAAATTAAAATTTCATATAAAATTTATAAAAAATAAAAATAAATCATTTTCTCATCTTACTACATTTACAAATAAGTTTAAATGCAAATAAAAACAGAACAATGGTGAATGGAGGAGGGGGTGAGGGCAGTTGGATTTGAGACAATCGACTTGAAGAGATCAAATAAGAGAAATTGGGTTTATCTATTTTTCAAAAATAAATACAACTCGCAGTTTTCTTACAACATGATATGACACAAATTGCAGAGAAATTAGGTTTATTGACTTTTTAAAAATAAATATAGCTTGTAGTTTCTTACAACATGATATGGCACAAATTGTAGAGAACAATGGCTCCAATTATATAAAGTTTTCTTACAACATGATATAGCACAAATGGCAGAGAATAATGGCTACAATTATATGAAGATACCTTTCCAGCTATAGCAATGAAAAACTGAAAGGATATGTGTTAAAACTGTTGGCTCAAATTTTCATGTGAGCTTGCTGACTAGTTACCTATAAATAATGTAAGGTAAGTGCTTGAACAAATCCAATAAGTTAAATTATTTTTAATTCTAAAGATATCAAACAAAATCATGGAAAAGTAAGGTCTAAAGATATCAAACAAAATCATGGAAAAGTAAGGTAAGTGCTTGACTATGTGTTAAAAATATTGGCTCAAATTTTCATGTCAGCTTGCTGACTAGTTACCTATAAATAATGTAAGGTAAGTGGTTGAACAAATCCAATAAGTTAAATTATTTTAACTTCTAAAGATATCAAATAAAATCATGGAAAAGTAAGGTAAGTGCTTGAACAAATCGAATAAGTTAAATTATTTTAACTTCTAAAGATATCAAACAAAATCATGGAAAAGTAAGTGTATGCTAAGAAAATAATATTATAAACCAGAAACATGGGGATCATTTGATCAGACCTAGATTTCCATTTTCAAGCTTCAGATTTGGAAAATAACATCAAAAATACGGAGCCACTTGTTGTAATTATCTACCAAGGTATTGGATTTGCGAGAGAATATGATCTTTTTGAAAATGAGAGATAGCATAATGATGGCTTAACTGCACATTCCTAAACATAGAGAAAGTGTATGGCACATAAACCTGTAAATACATAAAGATAGTGAATCCTAGTTTAAAGGTTCGGCAGATGGTTCCTGAATGTAACTTTGTTATTTTCAAATATAGATTTTCTCTAATAACCCTAAAATTATATAAACTAACCCATCTCCATTATAAACAATTAAAAGAAAATGAGGAAAACTTAACTTTCTCTTTTTATATAGAGAAGAGAGAAGATAGAGAGCCTTTCTTGTTTTACTGAGAAGATAAAGAGAGCCTTCTTGTTTTACTGTCTTTAGTCAAACAAAATAAGGTAACTATGATCCGTTGTTACATGGGCGAATGGAAACCTTTTGCATTGTAGATTAATAGAATGCTTCAAGTAGAGGACTGATAATGCTATAGGAGTTCAACTGAGCAAAAGGATTCCTGGGGTTAACTGAATGGGGTACCAAGACTAGAGAACAAAGATCCAAAAACATTATAGATAAGTGGCTAATGTAATTAGGGACCAAGAACAGAGCAAACAGATCGAAATAAAACTAAATAAAGATTTAAAAACATTAGGCCAGGCAGGCACTGAAGGAGGAGACAAACTACTGTATCTTCAAAGGACTCATAAAATTATGTAAATACAGGTTTAGCTCACTCTCTACACAGAAAGTAGGAGAGAGGGCTTTGCTTCTTTATTTTTCTCTGGGAATGACAAATTGATTGGGTGGGTTATGCGCTTTGATAATGAAGGGCAAGAAAATTAAAAATTCTACTCTAATCTGTGTAACCAAAACCGAAGAATAAAATAAATCATGAATATGAGTATAAATTAAATACAAGAAACAAACCTGTCGCTGACGGTTACAGCTCTCTTGTTCCTTACAATGACAACATCTTTCATTTCATTCACCATGCATCCTTCTCGCTGATCCTCTTCATCGAATTCAGATTTAACCATGCATCCTTTTCGCTGATCCTCTTCATCACGAACCATAGGCATAGACAAAACAGAAAGACCCACAGGAATGACAGGCGTAGACAAAACAGAAAACCCACAGGGACGACAGGCATAGAGTCACAGTCACGTAGAGTCACAACAGGAAGCACTTCCACTGCCAATACAATGAAATTCCCAATACAAGCGAAAGAAATTTTACTGCAAATATAATCAAATATCCCTTCCTGCTGCTCTTTTTTATCCATATCCGAGAAATCAAATTCAAATTCAATTTCAAATTTGAATAATATGTAGTGCTTTATATCAAAAGCTACAGAGAGTATAGACACAGAGGAACCCAACCCAGAGTCAAACAGAGGAACCCAACACGGATTCACAGACACACGAACATTGACATACAGAAGAGAAAATAGAAGAAAAAGATGTGAACAAAAGAACTTGGAACTATTCATTCAGAGGCACCTATATATGCATCCCTTCTCGCTCTTCATCCATCCCTTCCCGCTGCTCTTCTGAATCCATATCCGAGAAAATCAAATTTGAATATCTCAAAAGATACAGAGGAACCCAAAAGATACAGAGGAACCCAATCCAGAGTAAAACAGAGTATAGACACAGAGGAACCCAACCAAGAATAAAACAGAGGAACCAACATTGACATAGACGGAGTCATAGGCAAACAACCATTGACATACACAAAATACAGATGCAAATAGAAGAAGATGTGAACAAAAGAACTTGGAACTATTCGTTCAGAGGCACCTATATATATACACCGCACCACAACCTCAAGCATAAAGATTCCCTCCCTCACCACAACCTAAAGCATAAAGATTCCCTCTCTCAGAATCTCAACAAAAGCTTAACTTTGAACGACGGTTAAAGGAGCGGATCACAACCTACCACAACGTCTATAACAAAAAAAACTTGAGATGCATTTCATGAAATTGTTTTCTTAACGAAAAAGCTGGATGCTGGTAGGAAATTCTTTCCACATCCACGTCATCTATACACGTTGGTGCAAACCAGTTGGGTGCAGGCCCTTTTTGGTCTTCTGCTGAGTTTTTTAACGAAAAAGCTAGATGCTTTTCAGGAAATTCTTTCCACATCCACGTGATCTATTTGGTTGTTCCATTTATAACATGACATCTCTCAACAAGACTACACACCCAATCATAAGAAATTTTACCATTTTGCCAAACTCTTTTTTATAAAATAAAATAATTGAAAATGCACCCATTTAGGGCACGACTTCTCTCCCTTATGGTCTCACTCTACATTTTATTCCTCCCTCTATCGAAAATATGTAAAAACTATGATTTTCAACTACTTTAATCTATAGGGAATCTCCCCCAATATTTTCTATATCAGAAACTACAAATATTGAGATAACATAACGCAGAGATAATACAAAAACCACAAACACAAACATACATAAGAAAAACCCTTCCACTGCAAATACAACAAAATTCCTACAAATGCAAATCATAGAAAAAGAATATATATATATATATATATATATATATATATATATATATCCTCCCTATGATTTTCAACTACTTTAATCTATAGGGAATCTCCCCAATACTTTCTATATCAGAAACTATAAATATTGACATAACATAACACAGAGATAATACAAAAACCACAAAGATAAACATACATAAGAGAAACCCTTCCACTGCAAATACAACAAAATTCCTACAAATGCAAATCATAGAAAAAGAATATATATATATATATATATATATATATATATAGATATCCTCCCTAATCTATCTCAAAAACGTTTGATCGACCATTAAAGGAGAAAGAGATTACATTTTGACTACTACTCTATCATTTGAAGATCTACCTCACTCAGCTCTAAATCCATCCAGCAATCCAGCTCAACCAAAACTGTTGGATCAGGTGCACAACAAACTTAATTAAACACACAGCAAAAAAATAAACAAGCACATAAGACACAGCTTTTAACGTGGTTCACCCAACCAATCTGGGCTACGTCCACCAAACATAGGCATCAGAAGTTTATTAATCAAATTAGGAGATTACATCATGAAATCCTCACACTCTCTTAGCAAATCATCCGAATGGCTACCTATTATATAGCATAGAGAATCTAACAGCGTCATAACTCCCTCACATCAAATATAGGAGGCATTAACTCCCTCCCAACAACCTGGAGCTAATCTAGGAACTGAATCCCTATTGTTGTCATCCTTCAGAGATTTTTGCCTATTTGACTAAAACAGAAAATCTCAACAATTTACACCTTGACAACAATTCGCCTGATGCCCTGTTATTATTATTTTATCTTTTCTGCAAGCCAAGAGAAGCCAAACACCAGCATAGCTTCTCCAACAAAACTGGTTTCGTGAACATGTCTGCACAGTTCTCCTTTGTATGCACCTTTTCAAGAGAAACTCCCCTTTCAGTGATAACCTGTCTTACAAAATGATATTTGATTGGAATATGCTTTGATTTTCTATGATAGGCCAGATTCTTAGCCAAATGTATTGCACTTTGACTATCACAAAGTAACCTGATGTTGTCTTGTAACCTACCAAACTCACCAAGCAAACCTTTCAACCAAACCGCCTCTTTGCAAGCATGAGAAGAAGCAATGTATTCTGCTTCAGTAGTGGACAAAGCAACAATATTTTGTAGCTTTGACATCCAACTGATAGCTCCACCTGCAAGAGTAAAGACGTACCCTGAAGTTGACCTTCTCTTATCCAAATCACCTGCAAAATCGGAATCAACATATCCGCAAACAAATTCACTACTCTTATTGTAAGAAATACAATAACTACTTGTGCCTCTCAAGTACCGAAGCACCCATTTTACTGCTGACCAGTGCTCTTTACCCGGATTTGCCATGTACCTGCTGACAACCCCAACTGCATGAGAAATATCTGGTCGCGTACACACCATCACATACATCAAACATCCTACTACATTGGCATAAGGAATTCGAGACATATAATCCTTTTCTTCATCTGTATTAGGACATAAACTCGAAGAAAGCTTAAAATGGGAAGCTAAAGGGATCGACACAGGCTTCACATTGTTCATACCAAACCTCAAAAGTATTTTCTCAACATACTTCTGTTGTGATAACCACCGCTTACCATTACTCCTGTCTCTGAAAATCTCCATGCCCAAAAGCTGTCTTGTCGCTCCTAGATCTTTCATATCAAACGTCCTTGCCATCTGAGTCTTCAACCTGTTGATTTCTTCAATGCTTTTGCTTGCTAAAAGCATATCATCAACATATAACACTAAGATAATGAACATGCCATTATTTAACTGCTTAAAATAAACACAATGATCATATTCACTTCTTACATATTTCTGACTCAACATGAAAGAATCAAACTTCTTATACCACTGCTGAGGCGACTGCTTCAGGCCATATAATGACTTCTTGGGCCTGCAGACAAATTTCGCATTGCGATGCTGAACAAACCCTTCCGGTTGTTCCATATATATTTCCTCATCTAAATCACCATGTAGAAATGCAGTCTTAACATCTAACTGCTGCAACTCCAAATCAAACAAAGCCACTAATGCTAACACAATTCTAATTGAAGCAATTTTAACCACTGGTGAAAATATCTCATGAAAGTCTATGCCAGCTTTCTGAGAAAACCCTTTTGCAACCAGTCTCGCTTTGTACCTGTCTTCCGTATCATTCACACCCCGTTTCAGCTTGAAGACCCATTTGCATCCCACAGTTTTCCTGCCTTTCGGAAGCTCAACCAGATCCCATGTACCATTCTTACCTAAGGCCATCATTTCTTCCTTCATGGCTGCTTTCCATTTGTCACTATTTGAACCTTCTACAGCTTCCTGATAACACAAAGGTTCATCATCATTAGCGATCAAAGCAACTGAAGTAACATGATCATCATACCTTCTCGGACGGCGTTTGATCCTTGTAGACCTCCTTAAGAATGTTTTTGGTGCTTCCACAATTGGCTGTCTATCAACTGTAGGAATTTCTTCATGATCGCCATCTGAGACCTGTTCATGTCCTCCATCTGAACCCTGTTCATAATCGGATTCTGAAACCTGTTCATGACTAGAATCTGAACTATGGTCGTTATGATCCATATCCGAGAAATCAAATTCAAATTCAATTTCAAATTTGAATAATATGTAGTGTTTTTTTATCAAAAGCTACAGAATATAGACACCCAACCCAACCCAGAGTAAAACAGAGGAACCCAACACACAGTCACAGGCACACAAACATTGACATACAGAAGAGAAAATAGAAGAAAAAGATGTGAACAAAATAACTTGGAACTATTCATTCAGAGGCACCTATATATGCATCCCTTCTCGCTCTTCATCCATCCCTTCCCGCTGCTCTTCTGAATCCATATCCGAGAAAAACAAATTTGAATAATATGTAGTGTTGTATATCAAAAGATACAGAGGAACCCAATCCAGAGTAAAACAGAGTATAGACACAGAGGAACCCAACCAAGAATAAAACAGAGGAACCAACATTGACATAGACGGAGTCATAGGCAAACAAACATTGACATAGAAGAAGATGTGAACAAAAGAACTTGGAACTATTCGTTCAGAGGCACCTATATATATACATCGCACCACAACCTAAAGCATAAAGATTCCCTCCCTCACCACAACCTAAAGCATAAAGATTCCCTCCCTCGGTATCTCAAAAAAAGTTTGATTGACCGTTAAAGGAGCAGATCACAGCTTACCACAACGTCTATAACAAAAAAAAACTTGAGATGCATTTCATGAAATTGTTTTCTTAACGAAAAAGCTGGATGCTGGTAGGAAATTCTTTCCACATCCACGTCATCTATCCACGTTGGTGCAAACCAGTTGAGTGCAGGCCCTTTCTGGTCTTCTGCTGGGTTTTTTAACGAAAAAGCTAGATGCTTTTCAGGAAATTCTTTCCACATCCACGTGATCTATTTGGTTGTTCCATTTATAACATGACATTTCTCAACAAGACTACACACCCAATCATAAGAAATTTTACCATTTTGCCAAACTCTTTTTTATAAAATAAAATTATTGAAAATGCACCCATTTAGGGCAGGAAGTCTCTCCCTTATGGTCTCACTCTACATTTTATTCCTCCCTCTATCGAAAATATGTAAAAACTATGATTTTCAACTACTTTAATCTATAGGGAATCTCCCCAATACTTTCTATATCAGAAACTACAAATATTGACATAACATAATGCAGAGATAATACAAAAACCACAAACATAAACATACATAAGAGAAAACCCTTCCACTGCAAATACAACAAAATTCCTACAAATGCAAATCATAGAAAAAGAATATATATATATATATATATATATATATATATATATATATATATCCTCCCTATGATTTTCAACTACTTTAATCTATAGGGAATCTCCCCAATACTTTCTATATCAAAAACTACAAATATTGACATAACATAACACAGAGATAATACAAAAACCACAAAGATAAACATACATAAGAGAAACCCTTCCACTGCAAATACAACAAAATTCCTACAAATGCAAATCATAGAAAAATAATATATATATATATATATATATATATATATATATATATATATATATATATATATATATATATATATATATATATATATATATATATCCTCCCTAATCTATCTCAAAAACGTTTGATCGACCATTAAAGGAGAAAGAGATTACATTTTGACTACTACTCTATCATTTGAAGATCTACCTCACTCAGCTCTAAATCCATCCAGCAATCCAGCTCAACCAAAACATGAGAACACCATCACTATACAACTATCTAGAAATGGCAAGGCTAGGCTAAAAAACACTATCATACCTGGCAAAACCCATGCCATAACAACAAAAGAACCACATGCAATACCATGCATGAAAAATCTAGCAAGGAAAACACACATGCTAACCAATACCTGCAAAGAATCCTGTTGTAGCTACTTCATCCTGCTCTTCCTTGCTTTCTCCTTCCTTCCTCTTGCCTTATTTTACTTCCTTGATCCAGTGTGAAAGTGATCCAAGAAAACTCAAGTGTCCAAGAGTGAGAGAGAGAGAATAATGAGAGAGCTCCAAACCTGAACTAAAAATGGGTAACAAATGATCCTCTAAAGCCGTTTTTTATCAATTAGGCCCCTATTTTCTCCATTTTCCATCATTTTCCATTATTTTCCTCCTCACATGCAACATGTGACCTTTGACCTTCTTTTTATCCTAATTTTCTTTATTCTCATAAATAAATGTGCCAAAAATTACTTTTATCCTTTCCAAAGCCTTTGCCAATTTTCTTAACCATTTCCTTTGCTAATTTCCTTAGCTGTAATAAACCAACTAAACACCCACACTAGGACGTCTTGCTGAACATTGAGCTTGGAATATGTGTCCCATCAACCATGGTTATTATTTTTCCTTTATCATCTTTTATTACATGGAATTTTCACCACGGCTGTTACAGAACCCTCCCCCTTAGGGGACACTACCATTGGTGTTCAGCCACACCTATATCTCAGTAATACCGCTGAAAAGTAACATACCACCAATGGAACTTTATAACGTAGCTCGATGCAGTATTTACAGTGATCACCTTGTTGAGAAGAAAACCAACATGAGAACATAAAATCATGACAACATAATGACATGACACCCATACTCTTTATTGGATCTTTATAACACAGCTCATGGCAATATTTACATCCATATACATATGTACATATACCAAACATCACCAAAATATGTACCAAAAACACATACCAAGATATATATCAAACACCATACCAAAACAGCTTTGCCTGAATTGGAAAACAATGAAGGATACATAGCCTGCATCTGATCCATCATTTCCCATGTAGCTTAATCGGGACCAAAGTGCTTCCATTGCACTTTAACTTGCTCGATTTCTCAGTTCTGGAGCATGAGCACCTTTTTTTGCAATATACACTGAAGCTTCGGTTTGAATTCTCCATTAGCTTCCACTTGCAATACAGACCAGTCAATCACATGATCAACATCTTTAACATATTGTTTAAGCAATACCATATGGAAAACATCATGGAATTTCACTGTTGAAGGCAGTGCAAGTTGATAGGCTACTGGTCTGATACTCTTAATAATATTGAAGGGTCCACAAATCCAGGGTGCCATCTTGGCACATGATCCAATCTGTAAGGAGCTCTTCTTTGGTATGATGCACAAGTACACCTATTCCCCAACCTAGAACTCCTTGAACAAATTGTTTTGATCTACATACCTCTTCTACCTATCCTGTGTTGCTTTCAAATTCTTCTTGATTAACTACATTTCCTGCTCCATGTTTTTCAGCATGTCTGGTCCAATTAACACCCCATTCACTAGATCGCTCCAGTTGATGGGAGTATTAACCCATACAATGCCTTGAACAAACTCATCCTCAATGATTCCTGATACCTATTGTTGCAAGAAAAATATACCAGTGGAAGGTACTCTTCCCACTTCTGCTATTGATGCATCACTTACATCCTCAACATGTCCTCCAATATCCTGTTGATCCTCTCTGTCTGTCCATCTATCTGCAGATGATAAGATGTACAGAAGGCCAACTTTGTGCCCAAACTTGTAAACAGCTCCTTCCAAAACTTGGAAGTGAACTTTACATCCATGTCTGACACAGTCTTGTTTGGAACACCGTGTAATAACCACATCTCTAATGAATACCAGTGCTACATTGCTAGATAAGAATGTAGAATTCACTAGAATGAAGTGCTCAACCTTTGTCAACCTGTCCACCACAAACATAATGGAATCATGTTTTCTCACTATCCTCGGAAAACCTGTGATAAAGTCCATGGAAATGGCCTTCCATTTCCACTATGGAATTGCAATCAATTGTAGCAGTCCGCTTGGGTGTTTACACTCTTACTTCACCACCTAGCCACAAAATCTACTCCACCCTTCTTTAGATTTGGCCAAAAATAATTTTTCTTCACTTAGGTCAATGTCTTCTAATAGCCTAGGTGATTTGAATATGGTTTCACATGAAACTCCCTCAGGATCACCTTCTTGAGCTCACTACTATCTGGCATATATATCCTATCCCTAAATCTAACGAATCCATCTGTCGTGAGACAATAGTCCACATCTTATGCACCTACACATGTACCTGTGCCACAACCTGTTCTTGTACATGTAATCTGCTGCAACTTGTGCATAATCTCCATATACCTGACATCTTGCTGACTTGTCTGTAAGACCATATCATGTAGATCTGACCCATAACAACTCTTAGCTACTATATGATTTACTTATATCCACCTATGAAGAGCATCTGTGGCCTTGTTCTCCTTTCCTTTGATGTACCTGATCTCAAAAGAAAACTCACTAACCGTGTCCAACCACCAAGCATGCCTTCCATTCAGATTCATTTGGTCAAATAGATACCTCAATCCATAATGATCACTTGTCAATACAAACCTCCTGACCAGAAGATAGTGTCTCCACATCTTCAATGCATGTGTGATCGTTGCTAGCTCAAGATCATGCGTCGAATAGTTTTGCTCGTGCTTGTTCAATTTCCGTGACTCATAGCACACCACCTATCCTTCCTGCATAAGGACTCAACCAAGCCCTCTCTTGCAAGCATATGTGCATACCACAAATTCTTTGTCTGGATCTGCAATCTTTAACATTGGTACATGTGTCAACAACTTCTTAAGTTACTCAAAACTTGCCTCACACTCCTATGTTCATTCAAACTTCTTACCTTTCCTCTGCAATGTTGTAATAGGATAAGAAATCTGTGAGAAGTTCCTGATGAACCTCTTGAAATAACCTACCAACCCCATGAAAGATCTCACCTCATCCACATTCCTGTGGGCTACCCACTCCATGATAATTCTTATCTTCCCTAGATCTACTGTTATGCCCTCCTTGGAGACAACATGTCCCAAGTAATGTACCCCTGTCTGAAAGAAATTACACTTGTTGAGATAAGCATACAACTGATGCTCTCTCAACAACCTCAACACTGCTACCAAATTCTCGACATGCTCTTCCTCATTTTTAGAAAATACCAATATGTCATCAATGAACACAATAACAAACTTATCCAAATATGGACGCAACACACTATTCATCGAGAACATAACTGCAACTGGCACATTAGTCAAACCAAATGGAACTACAACAAACTCATAATGCCCATACTTGGTCCGGAATGTAGTCTTGTAAATTTCTTCCTCTTTGATGCATACCTAATGGTATCTGAATCTTAGATCAATCTTCGAGGACATTGTTGCTCCCTTCAAAGTGATCGAGCAAGTCATCAATCCTCGGTAATGGGTACCTATTCTTGATGGTCACTTTCTTCAATTGCATGTAGTCAATGCATAATCTGATAGTACCATCCCTCTCCTTCACAAACAATACCGGTGCCCCCCAAGGCGATACAAAATACATCACTGTCATAATACATACTTATAACTAGCATAATGAAAACATAAATATCAAGGATACATCCGCCATAAAATTCACATATAAACCAATATATTTATACGTAAGATATAAAGGAGAGAACCTCTTATTAATGAATGCAAAATCCAACCCAGGATGGGACTACCACATTCCACTTGACCATAGAATGGTTGAGCCAATTCTCTCTTCAGCCATTCACCCCTATGCCATATTTTGAGCATGAATTTGGGACTGAAACCAAAAGAACCAACTAGGGCATTCGGATGTTAAACCACCTCACCCTTGTCAATAGAAACCAGGCTTTACTGTAATCCATCTAGGATCACTAGGCCAACAAAATAAACATGTAATAACAGGCTTTACCATGATCTCCGCCAGATCACTTGGCCAAAACAAGCATGGATGCTACCAGATTTCTCCACCTACATGTAAGGAATTTTCTTATCTCCTAGTCTCTTAGGCTTTATTGCAATCCACAGTCCGATCTAAGGATCACTAGGCCTTAAAACGAGACACCACCCTCTAGGATTTACCATCTATATCTCCATTCACTAGCAAGGATTCCTAAGACTAATCAACAGAAAACACCACTTGGCTTTACTGTATATCCCACCATTCATCGACAAGAATTCCTAGGCCCGCCAAGGCAACATAAAATCTAGATTTACTGCAACTGATAATCTGGTCCAGGGGTTACTTGGCCATGTGTTCTATTATTTGGATATCCACCTCACTGAGCTTCAAATCCATTCGATGATCCAGCTCAACCAAAACATGAGAACCCCATCACACTATGACTATCTGGAAATGGAAAGGCTAGGATGAAAACACTGTCACACCCGGAAAAACCCATGCCATAATAGCAAAAGACCACATGCAATACCATTCATGGAAAATATAGCAAGGAAAGAACACATGCAAATCAATACCTATGAAGAATCATGTTGTAGATTCTTGATCATGCTCTTCCTTACTTGATCCTTTCTTCCTCTTTCCTTCTTTTCCTTCCTTGATCCAATGCCAAAGTGCTCCAATAAAACTCTTAAGTGTCCAAGAGTGAGAGAGAGAATAATGAGAAAGCTCCAAAACTAAACTGATAAAAGGTATCAACTGATACTCATAATCCTTTTTATCAATTAGGCCTATGTTTTTCTTCTTTTTTCATTATTTTCCTTCACTTTACTCCTCATATAAAACTTGTGACCTTTAACCTTCCTTTTCTCCTAATTTCCACTATTTTCAAAAATAAATGTGCCAAAAATGCCATCATGCCTTTCCAAAGCCTTAGCCATTTCCTTTGCCAATTTCCTTGGCCATTTCCTTTGTCAATTTCCTTAGCCATAATAAACAAACTCAACACCCACACTAGGATGCCCTGCCCAACATTCGACTTAGAATAAGTGTCCCATCAATTGTGGTTATTATTTTTCCTTTATTAACTTTTATTACATGGAATTTTCACGAGGGTTGTTACACTCCACATGGGGTGTTTCCCTTTTTTTCCTATAGTTATGTTTGTTTCATAGAATTTTTTCAAGTTGTTCCTTTAGATTGGGTGTTTCCTTGACATGAATCACAATCTGAGAGGATTTATTTTGTTGATATATTTCCTTTTCTCTAGGCCTTTGTCTCCTTAATTTTTGAAGCTCTAATTTAACTATTGGTTCTTTTTTCTAGGTTTGGGTGTTGTCCCCATTTTTACTGAATTACTGTAATTTATTTTTATATGATTTAAAACCAGGTTATTCTTTCCTTTTGTTTAGAATACCAAGGGAGAAAGGTTGTTTTCTCTTTTCCTTTTTTTACAATGGCATGCCTCGAGTCTTTCAAGGCTCCCTAGGTTCTAAAGCAATTCTTACTATTATGTGCCACTAAATCTCATCCAAGGGATAGGTTGCTTAAGACTATCCAATACATTAGAAAATATGATCTTGATTATCCTTTGAAGGGCTTAGAGTTCATTCTTATATCCTTTCATTTTTCCATTCATTTCATTCAAGGATTGTGATAAGAAGTTGGGAATTCTTAGGGTTTGAGCCTTGATTGCAAATGGCCCTGGTGTCTATGTTGGTATAACAACCTAAATTGATAGGAATATACCATATTAAATATTCCCTCATAAGAAATTTACGTTAGTAGGTGGTAAGATTTCACCTCATTCAAAGGGGGTGATAGGCTCTCCCTCTTAATCTCATTTTTGTATTCTATAAAATCTTCATTGCATAGGAAAAAACGTTCTTTTTGGAAAGATTTGTCTCGTTCATTTATTATTCGGGCACAAGGGAGACCTTGAGGGATACCATTTACTTTGTTAATTTCTTCTTTATTAATATGAATTTCTAGTCCTTTCACTACTATGACATACTCTTGTTTTGCATTCTTATAAATGTGATGTATGTACATTGACCACCTCCCAAATAAAATCTATGTACACATGATTTCTTGGTTGATTGGTCTTCTTGTGCTCTTTCTCCCTCACCATAACTGAAAAACGCCACTTAATAATGGATTTTCCATCTCGAATGAGGGAAGTAGTAGTGAACTTCATTTATTACTTGTGTAATGTAGTTTTAATGCACACACCTACTCCATCACGCTCCTATTTTCTTTTCATAATCTCAAAATAGTTCCAAATATGTGGCACCTTATATTCCGTGTGAAACATACACAACCATTAAAAAGACATGCATTTCTGAATTAGTGGGCACAAGCATCTGAAAAAATGCAATTTTGATCCATCTGCATATTATTCTTTGTCAAGTGATTGTAGAACAATTGAAAGAAGTTATGTACATAAGTTAGGTCATGTCACTTAACACCAATTATGTAGAAGTGATACTCCTTCAACATAAACCTTTATTTTCCAGTATCAGACCCATACCTAGATGTAATATGGAATGTAATTCTAACATATTCTAAGTCATAATATTGGCTTTGAATTCCATTTCGTGGTTTAAGGGTGTAGTTCTTTGCGACAAAAACATACACAAATACATTCTTACAAATAAAAATTGCATGTTAAAATCCTTGCATCAAACCATAATTTGAAAAAAAATGATACTATATAAGTACTCATTACTAACCTTGTACTTTAATAGAATATCATTTTTTTCATTTTCTCTCTAGGCTCAATGTCATAAGTGACACATTTGAAGGTTTGCAAGTTATCTTCAATCTTCCCAAATTCATACTCATCACTCACATGGATTCGATTTATATGTAATGTCATTTCTCGAAGTTGGATTCTCATTTTATAAAAAACTACATTTTTTCCATACCTACCATAGAATTTTCTTTTACTTACTTTCCCTTATGACTATGCTTTTTGCATACAATGGTTCACCATGTTTAAATGGATTACAATTACAAGGAAACAATAATGGTCTTGCAATAACCAAAAAAGATATAAATTGTCTTCCAATTACACAAGAAGATATATATTGTCTCCAAATCTTACAAAAAGGACAAAAAAATATTTTCCAATTACTCAAAATGACAAGATTTGTATTCAAATTACTGAAATTTCCTTCTAGTTACAAAAAAAATTGTCTTCTAGTTACACAATAAGGAAAAAAACAGATTCCTAATAACACAAGTGGACAAAAATATCCTTTCCAATTACACAAGAATTAATACCAAGCTTTTGTTGTTGTTGTGTTTATATGCTTATGCATTTTTTGGAAGTCACTCCCTCTATCCTACTCTCTTCTCCCCTTCACTCTCTCTCTCTCCCACTCTCCCATCCCCTCTCTCCCCCCCTCTCTATCCCTCTATCTCCCCTATCTCTGACCTCTCTCTCTCTCTCTCTCTCTCTCTCTCTCTCTCTCTCTCCACCCCTCTCTCTTTCTCTCCCCACCCCCCCCTCTCTCTTTCCCCACCCCCCTCTCTCTTTCCCCACCCCCCCTTGTCTCTCTCCCCCTCCCTCTCTCTCAACCCTCTCTCTCTCTCTCTCTCTCTCTCTCTCTCTCTCTCTCTCTCCCTCCCTCTCTCTCTCTCTCTCTCCATGTCTATCCCTCTCTCACTCTCTCCCTCCCCCCCGCTTTCTCTCTCTCACTCCCTCCCTCCGTCCCTCCCTCCCCTTTTCTATGTCTCCCCCCATTATCCACTCTCTCTTCCTCTCACCCTGCCCTCTCTCTCTTCCCCACAGCCTGCTAGCCCCCTTGTCTCTCTTCCTCTTACTCCCTCTTCTCTCTCTATCTCTCTCCCCCTCACTCTCTCTCTCTATTTTTTTTTTCTCTCTCTCTCTCTATCTCTCTCGCTCTCTCTCTCCCCCATCTCCCCCCCCCTATCTCCCCCTCTGTGTCCCTCTCTCTCTTTTCCTATCTTTGTCTTTGTCTCTCTGCCCCCTCTCTCTCTCACATGCTCCCTTTGGCCACTTATCTCTCTCTCCCCCCATTCTCCACTCCCTCTCTTCCTCTCACTCCATCCCTCTCTTTCTCTATCTATCTCTTTCTCTCCCCTGATTTCCCCATTCTCTTTTCTCCTCTTAGTCCCTCTTCTCTCTCTCTCCCCTCTCTCCCCCCTATCTCTCTATCTATTGCACTCGCTCTCTCTCTCTCTCTATCTGTCTCTCTCTCCCCCTATCTCTCTCTCTCTCTCTCTCTCTCTCTCTCTCTCTCTCTCTCTCTCTCTCTCTCTCTCTCCCTCCCCTATCTCTCTCCATATCTCTCCCCTCAACATCTCTCCCTCCCCCCTCTCTCTCTTTTCCCTCCTCTATCTGCCCCCTCCCTCTCCCCCACTCTCTCTCCCCATCTCTCTCTCTCCCCCCTTGCTCTCTCTCTCTCTCCGCCCCACCTCTCTGCCCCCCCTCCCCGCTCTCTCTCTCTCTCTCTCTCTCTCTCTCTCTCACGCACACACACACTCCCTCTATATTTCTCTCTCTCCCTCTCTCTCTATCTCTCTCTCCCCGTTTCTCGCTTGCTCTCTCCCTCTCTCTCTATCCCTCCCTCTCTCTTTCATCCCTATCTGTCTATCTTCCTTGCCTCTCTCTCTCTCTCTCTCTCTCTCTCTCTCTCTCTCTCTCTCTCTCTCTCTCGTGTGTGCTCACTTTGTCTCATTCTCTCTCTCCCTCGCTTTCTCCCTTCCTACCTCCCTCCTTCTCTCTCTCTCTCTCTCTCTCTCTCTCTCTCTCTCTCTTCTCCCTCCCAATATTCTTTGATGGATGCCATCTTAGGTTTATTCTCTGATCTAATGTTATGCTTCTGCAATTTCATTGGTAGAAAGTGTGCAGCGTCCCTTTAAGGGCTTTCTTAAATATCTCATTCACCTTCTTTTTCTTGAAATATCAAGTGTCTAAGTCCTTCTAGATCATATTCCTCTATATTTGCGTTTACTTTTCCATAAGATATATATTCTAGTTACCCTGCTTCATAGAAATATTATAGGAATTTCTTGTCAATGCAACCTTCCCATTATTGTCCTGGAGTAAATAGGATCCTTTTAAACATACAAAGTTTCAATCATGTGTCAATCACTATCTTTGAATGAGAAACTATTGGTGAATTGGTTATTCATGATATTTGAGTCTTTTGTCTGTCTACGAATTTCCTCCTGTATATACCATGCTTATGGAATCCTACATGAGGTATGTATGAATAAATGCACCCAGAGTTCCTTTAGTACTTTCTCTTTTTCCCATTTATCTGTGCAGTCCTCTAAATGTTTTCTACAATATTATTTTCCTCTATACTTCACCCTGTCATGTGATTGGTCTTCTTCTTCTCTAAATCTCTCTCTCATGGCTCGCTTGATAGTCTCTCATTAACGCAAATTGTTACGATGCACCTTACACCACCTTGCTAGGCTGACATGTAATGCAATATCTAATAGCGGGACTTTGTGATCTTCTCTTATGTTTTCGTCCACTTTATTTAGAAAAGTGCCTATTGATTCAATGCCATGGAAGGTAGGATAGTCGCTTACCTTTGCCCCAATCTAGTTTATTCTGCATATCTTGGTGCAGTGTCTGGTATCAATCTCGTATCCTCCTTGTTGCCATGCATCCGAAGTGGCTTTCGAATTGGCTTTTGAACTTTGTATGCTCCTCCAACTCACCGATCCTCTTGCTATGGGATTTATGTAGTCTTCTCTTTTTCCTATCGTTATCTTGTACAACTGATCTAACATTCCCGACTTACCTCAATCATCCACAGGTTCAGTGAACCTTGGTCCTTGATATGAATCTAGAAGTTTTATTACCCGCATCCCTTCTACTTCAAATATCATCAACTCTTTCTTCAGGTAAATGATAACATAGTTCTCGTATGCCCAGTCGATACCAAGAAGTCTTGGGTACAGGTCTTTATCGCGCATTATGTCTATTACTTGAAATTTAGTATAAGTTTTTACCCCTTCTACATCCACTTCTACATCTTCCAACCTTCCAATGAGAAAGATGCAATACTGATTCACCATCCACAGTTGTATTGGTGAATATTTAAGTTGTGGCTGCCCCAGTGCTTCCCATGTATTTCTAGGTAGAATATTTACATCTGACCCCAGATCTTACAATGTATCCTTAATCTAAAATCCTGCGACTTGAGTATCAATCTGAAATTCTCTACGGTTCTCTTCTTGTTTTGTCATACCCTTCTTGAATGTATTTCCAGTAGGTTTACCGATATTGTTTCCCACATTTCTCATGCTCTGGCAATACTGCTTTCAGACTCTTGTGCAACTCCTTTTGCATTTGTTCATTATCAACAATCTACAAAAATAGCCTAAACCATTCTTCAATTGGTCAAGTTTTACCTATTATGTGTGAGTCATGTTTCTTGTCTTATTTTATCTCTTTTAACCCATCAAATAACTTGGCCGCTTCCTGATAGTATTGTTTCTGTTGGGTGGGTTTGTATGACCGTTTTGGTTATGCTACCCGAATAATTGAAGGTTGGTCTACGATACCCCGATCATTCCCTATCTTCTTACCTCCTCTGGTAACTATATTTATTTTATTTATTGGAAGTGACTCAGCGGTTCTTGGTTCTACATTGATCAAATTAGCCCCCCCCCCTGTTTGGTTCTTTCTTCCCATTTTGCAATCAACTCGAGACAATCCTCGGTGGCATGTGCATTGAACCTGCATTGTGAGCACCAAGGCCTTCTTAGGAGAGGATAGGCTCTGGCGACATGTCCTCCTGATCACAATTGTAACACCTTACAAGTCCTCTTCCCCATACTCTTCCTCCTCTCATACCTCCTCCTCGTGCCCCATGACCAGATTCATTGATTTTAAAGGTGGACATATCTAGCCGCTTTGCTAAAGCATCTAATGCTCGGAATTGGTCAGTGTGGTGTGTTGTGGATGCGCAAAATTCCCAGTAACTATTGTTAGGTACGTTGGAATAATATTGTAATATTGGACATACCTGTGGTAAATGTCCATAGTTCCTACAAAATTCACAGTAGTCTTGCATGTTTCAGCTCGAGAAAGCTCCTTATGATCCCACTGTCACAACTCCTACTGTTGGTGGGGCCCCTGATGATCTTGAAATTCCTCATGAATTATTTGTGCCTCTCAGCCTCGGGAATTTAGTCACCACATGGTTTTCCACCAAGAAGTGAGTACACCATAGATTGGGTCTTACTGGTTGAATTAGTTATAGGTCCTCTAATTTATCTATTAGACTGGTGATTTGATTTTGGAGGCCCATGATCGTTGGGTATTATGATTCCATCCCTCCTTGATAATCATGTGGGTATCTTTCCATGGCTTCTATGTGCAACACTTGTTCTAAAGCATCCTAGAGAGTCCCAATCTTTTGTTGCGTCAATGGTGTTCTTGTGAGTAGTAGGAGAACTTTGATCAATAATTCCCTCTGGAGATTTGGATCTATGGTATATCTTAGCTTTCTAATAGGATCCTTAAACCTCTGCATCAATTCCCAAGCAGTCTCTCCTTTTTTCTTGAATTCTTGAACGAAGCCTCTCTTAATATCATCCACTGAAGGATTCTAATTTTGTTCTGCCCATTTGATAAACCATCTTAAATATCTTTCTTGTAATGTGTTCTGGAACTCAATTGACTTTACATTATTTGGTGTTTGGCATGCTCTCCATATAGCTTCACACGGATACCAATGTTGTTCTACATCTTCATTCCCTCTACTAGCAAATGCAAAATATCTGGTAAAAGACCCTGCCATGTTGATTTGGGTCTATTATAAGAGCACAAATCCTTGGTTTTCGAGTTGTTGAGATCCTTGTAACCCAAGATTACTAGCACTACTATTAGACGTATTAAACTAGCTTTGTATTTTTCATGCACATTGTCTACTCGTATTACTTTAATCAACTTAGCAATAGTTTTGCCAGGGTCTTTGTAAAGCATCAGGGGAAGGTCGAGGTGAACAATAACTGAGATTTGTGGATTCTGTTGCTGAACTCTAGCTAATGTATCATCTTCAACAAACAATCTTATCATCACATCACACATCTCACCTTCTGTCTCCTCTTCATATTTTCCATGAGTTCTTCCTTTTGACATCTTACCCACAACCTATACGAAAGATTCCCTGGCATTCTCCTAGCTCCTATCTATCCAGTCGACATCCATTTCTTGTTCTGCATCATTCTCCATATGCTTTCCTACTTTTGGGCTCCCCGACACCACTCCTACTTGGTGGGGCCCCACAAATATTTTCTTCAGCACTTGTACTACTCTTTCCTGCTACTTCTCTGCTAGTAGCACTCTCCTTTGCACCCTAACATCTCTAGCTCTTCACAATCTTTCTATGTCCATTCCTTTAGCAGCATCTACATTTTCCCAAATGGTAGCATTCTCCCCTTAATCCCTTCCCCCAGTACTTGGGTTTTACGCTACCGTAGTTGCTCTAGGTAAAGGTAATAATCCTTCTTCCACCATCAACATCTTAATCTATAAAGGCACTTCATTCACTAGTTTCCCTCTTAACCCCGATCTGAACACTACATCCACCTTTGAAAAGGACTGACAATTTTTTGCTGCAAATTCAACTATGTACCCTTCTACAGTAGTCTGTACCCAAAAATATACTGGCTTTGTCATCTCACTATTCAAGTGTCGAAGTGTTGCGAGGTTCGCAGGAACCCATTCGCGACGAGCTGACGTAGCTCATTCTGGCCGACTCTTTAATTTTAACCTCCTCAACTAGTTATACAAGTCATTTGGAAACTTACACCATAAGATCTTGTACTGATCACTCCCAGCCTCTAAGTACAAAATATCTCCACTCACCTTAGCAATAGGTTGGCTTTGACAAGTAGCTTGCTCTGATACAAATCGATCTACTTTGTTATCCCACCAATCCTGAATCTCCTTCTTAAATATCCTTGACACCATATTCCAAACCAGTTCTTATGATTTCAGGTCTCGACAATGGAACCATTTGTTGGCACAAAAATGTCATCTGGGAAAGACCCTAGGTTTAGGCACAAGGGGCCAAAAATGGTCCTCTTTAGTCTAGGACAACGCCGATATTTTCACCCTACCCCAAGGGATAAGGAGTCTCACCTAAGGCGTGTTGTGACTGAAACTAAGAAGGGTTCATAAGGATATCAAGGATGACCCAACCATTACTCGACATATAGCTTAAAGCATACATTCATCATAACATTATATCACTATATAAATCAAATTCATATGAGGAAAGACCTTCAAAATTAAAAAAATTTGAGCAGGCCCATAAATCACAACATTACACACAGATAATACTATGCAACTAGTCCAGGTAACCATTCATATTAAATCAATAGAATATTCATTACAATATACATTTGGCATAAATTCATGAACAAATACATAAAATATCGTGACCACAGACTGTTCTAGATTTGAGACCAAGCCTAGCTCTGGTCTTCCCACCACTATTCCAGTCTTCTAATCAAGTTCTTCTGTACCCAAGAATCCCTCAGATACCAACCCTCTTCTTCATGTTTTTCTCTCCTTTTATCTATTCCTCCACCACTCGAACTGCTAGTTCCATTTGGTTGTCTATCCCCTCAGCTGCTTCTTGTCCTCCTCCTTGTTTACTCGACTCTTTCTGCTTGTTCATGACACCTTTTTGCAACATCCCCATGACTGCATGGTCTTTCTTTCTTTCCCATTGTCTTCCCCGCAACCTGACCATTGCTCCCGCCACCTGTTTCTCCCTCTTCATATCTTCAAAACATACATATTTCAAAATGAAGGCCCCAAAACTTCTACAAATGGTTGTTTGAACCCCTCATATATTTGAGGAGCACATTTGTTTTCTTTGAGGAATTATCAAAAACTATTTCCATCATCCTAAATTTCACGGAGTACTCCTATACACTCAACTATTATGTTTGCTTAAAGTAATGCCATTTAATCCACTAGTATTCTACATACCTGATAGGGTAGAAATGTGAGTTCATTAGAGTTTTGAAATCCTCCCAATCAGTCACTAGAGGATCTCCCTCCACTCTAAATTTTTCCATATGGATTTCAGACCAAGTGAGGCATGGACCTCTAATTCTGGATGAGAAAACATATTTTATGTCCTTACTCTATGTAGGGAACACTAAAATAATTCTCTAACTATTGTAACTAGTGGTTCAACTTCAAAGCATCAATATCACCTTATATGGCTTGATGTAAAATTTTGCTTCCATCTTCAACAGGGACAATGAATGGTTCATGACACTTGAACTGTATTCTGCCTTTTTGTGTTCTTTCTTATTCCCCCCTCAGGTTTATCCCTTATCTCTAATTTCCCGTTTGAGGTGACCTCTAAGTTGGAACATACATCTTCTCTGATTCCCAACTTTCTCTATAGAACTGCCATAAGGAGACTCATGTTGTGGTTGATATCTACAACCTACTCTTTTGGCCTTCAGAACCTATCCTCTGCCACATATTGAGGTTTTTTAATAGATCTATTGATCATAGCTATGGTTTTACAACTTTATGCTTAAACCAATCTAGACCCCTTGAAAAATCCCACAAAATACGCACACCCATATGCTTTGGTACCAATATCACTCATAAACTATCATGGTTATTATACTAGAGAGTTCATCACAATATATCAGATAAAATTATACTTAAAATATGAAATCTATAATATTAAGGTTATTTTCCTTATACTTATGGATTTATTAAGTTACATTTACTAGCACGTAATATATAAAATGTGGAAAACAGAGAATAAACACAAATACAATTTCTTACAACCACAATAAAACATGATATGATATAGGAAATCCTTATAGGAGAAAATGATATTGGAAGGTGAGGCTACACTTCCATTTTATTTATCAGAATGGAAATGGATGCAAGTATAAAGGAGGGAAACCTGTGGCCCATGGGATACCATGGAAGGAAAACCCTTTTTTGGCTCTTTCCCTCTCTATCTAATCTCAACTTCTCTACTCATCTATGTAACAAAATGCACTAAAATATAAAGGAACCACTTTTCCTCAAATAGAATGGAACCACCTCCCCTCCCTCTGCCCCTCTCCCTTTACCTCTCTCCCTCTCCTTCCATATCTCTCTCTCTCTCTCTCTCTCTCTCTCTCTCTCTCTCTCTTTATATATATATATATATATATATATATAATATATCTTGTTCCCTCTCCTCTCTCTCTCTCTCTCTCTCGCACTCTCTCACCTTCTCACACTCTATCTTACTCTCTTTCTCCTGCTCCCTCCTCCTCTACTTCTCCCTCTCCAGATATCCCTTGCTCTCACCCTCTATCTTCCTCGCTCTCTCTTTCACACACACACTCACACTCCCTCTCTCTCTTTCTCCCTTTGTCTATATGTCTCTCTCACATGCAAAAACACACACACACACCCACTTTCTCTCTTGTATTCTCTCTTTCTCTCTCTCTCTCTCTCTTCCTCTCCCTCTCTCTATCTTTCTCTCCCCCCTTTTCTCTCATCGTTTATCTTTCCCTCTACCTCCCTCCCTCTCTCTTTTCCTCCCTCCTTCCCTCTCCCTCACCTTCTCTCCCTCTCTCTTTCTAAGTCTCTCCCTCCTCTACCTCTCTTCCCACTCCTCTCTCTCTCTCTCTCTCTCTCTCTCTCTCTCTCCCTTTCTCTATACCCATTTCTTGCTCTCTTGCTCTTTCCCTGTCCTATTGTGCCCCTCTCATCCTTTCACGCACTACCTTCCTTTGTCTGTCTCTCCTTCTCCTACTTTTGATCTCTATTTCTCTCTGTCCCTCTCCATATCCCCTCTCCACTTCTCCCCCTCTTCTAGTCTCCCCTTGTCCTGCTCTCCTACTCTGCCTATATTTCCATCTCTCTCTCTTCTCTCTCTTCTCTCTTCTCTTCTCTTATATATATATTATATATATTATATCTATTTGTATGTTGTATGTATGTATGTATGTATGTATCTCTATATATATATATATATATATATATATATATATATATATATATATATATATCCATCTTTATTACTATTTCTCTCCCTCTCCCCCTCACTTTCCCTCCATCTCTCTCCCTTTCTCTCTTCTCTTTCTCTTGATTTATATCACTCTCACTTTCTCTTTATTTATCTCTGTCACTCTCACTCTCACTCTCCCTCTCTCTTTATCTCTCCCTCTCATTCTCTCTTCTCTTTGTCCCCCTCTCCTATCCCTGTCCCTCCCTCTCCTCCATCTCTCCCCTCTCTCTTCCCCCCATCTCCATCACTCTCTCCCTCCCCCTTCTCTCTTTCACTCTCTCTACCTTGATTTATCTCTCCTTCCCTCTCTTTCCCTCCATCTCTCTCTATCTTCCTCTCCCTCACTCTCCCGCACCTTCCCTCTCCCTACCACTGCTACAAGGAAAATACCCTCTAGTGGAGGTTTGTGGAAGACCCTATTAAAATAGCCTAAAAATCTGTTTTTTGTGGATGCTGCTAGTGGAGTTGCGTGGGAAGATGTTTTAGTGGATGTTTTTTAATGATGTGACCCAAAACATTAACACACCAATGCTTAATAGCATATGGTGCACCGTGGAATATATATATATATATTATATATATATATATATATATATTGATGAGCTCATCATTAGGTAATTAATTATATGGGCCTTAATTGCCTTAATTCACCTCCTAGCTTAGTCAAACCAACTATTCTCACAACTTATTGCATACTCTTGATTATATTTTGTTTATGAGATGAGTTAGAGTTGGATATTTTGCTTTGTGGTCAAATGTGCATGTAATGCAGGAATAAAGGATAAAAGCAAGGAACTATGGCAAAGACCTTGGTAAAAACTCGAATGAGACAAGGGAGAGGAATTATAGGAGGTAAATCCTCCTCATTTACTACCCCTCCATTCAAATATTCCTCCATCAGCTTGGAGTGCAAACAACCAAATCATGAGGACTAGAAGCCAACCGAGCAAGTGAAAGTGACTGAAACCATTTTATCTTGAGTTAGGAGCTGAGCCTCCCTAAGGGGAAGGAATTCGTTCGAGACTTCAGATGTATAAGTAGCGAGGCATCGGACCTCAGTAGGATTCATATTTCTATTTTTAAAACTCGACTTTATTTTTGAGTTGCAAGACTTGTGACAGTTTTTTATGTAATCCATGGTTTTGATAATAAGAAGGAGTTTTCATTTTGAGCCAGTAGTAGTGAGTTAGCTCAGAGGATTGAAGCTCTTGGGTTAGGGCCCAACCAAGCAACCAAAGTCCTCTTTATTTACATGTTAGCTAGCATAGATTCCTAGTTTTCTGTTCATTTGCTTCAGTAGTGCATTTCCATTACAATAGTATAGTGTAGATTATTCATGGTTAACTGTTCATTTTCTTAAGTAGCTACATTTGCATTAAAAACAATATAGCGTAGATGATTCATGGTTTAATTTTTCATTTGCTTAAGTAGCTGCATTCCCATTACAGTAGTGTAGAGTAGATCGGTTTGTTTT